>JAJMSE010000014.1:0-195402 GCA_030558305.1 Pichia phayaonensis
GTATTTCATCACTTATAATCATCATTATACTAATTGTAATTCATTATTTAACTATTTATTCAATTATCTTGCCTGAACCTGTTTACGTCATCCTCGCTTGAGGTGCGTTCAGTCAAGGTCTAAATTATTCCTTTCAAAATCAATAACTGGTTGTATAGTGTAGTGGTTATCACTTTCGGTTTTGATCCGGACAACCCCGGTTCGAATCCGGGTACGACCTATCATTTTTTTATTTTTTTTTTATTTTTTTGTGACTTGTCAAAAAATCAGAATAAAATAAAAAATGGAGATTAAAATATCTAGCAACATCGAAAGTGAGAAGACCAGACAGTGAAAAATTTCACTTGGTGCCATCTTTTGATCTCCAGAGTCCTTTTTGCGTCTTGTTTTTGCCACTTTTCCTTTGGGTCTCCTTTTGTCAGCAAGGCCTGTGTGTAATCTATTTCTGCCGTCTTTGGGTATTTTTGACAACAAGTTACTCTACTAAAAAAAAAAAAGAAAACGGAGGTCATCACAGATTCGTAACTAGATCTGCCACGCAAGAAGCTCAGATAATAGACAATAAGACATAATTGATTAGATTAGATCAGAATAGAATATAGTAGATTAGAACATTACAGAAAAGAAATGGAAGCTCAAATTCAACAAGCAGTTGAAATTGCAGCTAGTGCATCAAGTGATAATATACTAAAAGAACAAGCATTATCCTTTATTACACAACTCAAATCTTCCGATGATGGCTGGAAACCTTGTTTAAAGCTTTTACAATTAGATACTTCGACCCCAAATGCAAAATTCTTTGCGTTCCAAGTTATTAATGAACGATTACCTTATCTATCAGATAATGACAAATTATCTTTAAAAGATATGATTTTTGCTTACTTAAATTCACTTATTTCAAATAATAAAATCGAACCCTTTTTTTTAAGAAATGCATTATCTAAGACTCTAGGTTTAATTTTTGTTTATTGTACATTAAATTGTTATTCAACTTTACTTAAAGATTTATTATCATTATCCTACGACAGTTCAAATGACTTATTTAATGAAATTTCAATTGATTACTATATAAGAACCTTATTAGTTATCCACCAAGAAATTGGTGATCAATTAATTACTAGAGATAATCGTTCACAAGATCAAAACAACCTTCTTAAAGATGCAATTAGAGAATCTGATATGATTGATTTAACAAATATTTGGAAAAAGATATTGTTGAAGTTTACCACTTCAGATTCAAACAACAAAAGTTTAGCTGATGAAATTATTAATAATACAATTTCATGTATTGGCTCTTATGTTTCTTGGATTGAAATTAATTTAATTTTAGATGATCAGTACATGTCATTATTATATCAATTTTTAAGCTCAAACGACAACTCAAAGAGAAGAGTAACCACTGCAAACACCTTTAATGAAATTTTACATAAAAAGATGGCACCAGTTAAAAAATTAGAACTTTTAAATTTCTTAAATTTAGGTTTAATTTTAAACCAATTAAATTTAAATTCTAAAATCATGGAATTTGACGTTTCAATGGCATTAGCAAAATTAGTTAATCAAATTGGTGACGAAACAATTATTTTATTAGATCAATCATCACAACAAGATTTAATGAATGATGAATTTAGAAATTTGGCATGTTCAAAAATCTTGGAAATTTTCCCACTAATTTTTGAATTCTTGTCGAATGAATTTGATGATATTTCATTAGAAGTTTTCCCATTCATTGGTAGCTTCTTATTATTGTTAAAGAAAAATATAACTAATGAAAATATTAACTTCTCATCATTGAATAATGATGAAATTTTGACCACTTTATCCAAAAATTTAATTTTAAAATTAAAATTTGATCCTGATGATGATGGTGATGATGATGAAACAATTGAACAATTTAATGAAATTAGAACTAAATTAACAGTCTTTTTAGATTCTATTGTTTTATTAAATGAAACTTTAACATTGGAAGTTGTAATTGGTTGTATTAATGAATTTTTATTTTCAAATATTAGTAGTAACGGTAATCAAACCGAAAATGAAGAAATTGATTGGAGAACCATTGAATTAGGTTTATATGTTTTAACTTATTACAGTGATATGTTAAGAAACAATGTTATGAACTTACCAAAGACGATGATTAATAATTCAAGACCATATTTTGTATTCAATGAAATGTTATGTAAAGTGATTGATAATTCAAATGTTATCCTAATTAGTCATCCTTTAATCCAATTATTATTTTTTGAATTATTACTAAAACATTATCCATTTTTTAATAATAATAACATTCAAGTGGAAGGTGTCAATAAAGATGATATTTTAATGAAAGTTTTAAATATTTTTATTTCTAATTTTGGAGTTTTCTGTGCTAACGAAAAGGTCAAATATAGATCATGGTATCTATTTTATAGATTTATTAAAATGGTGAAACCAAAAATTAGTGATTTTATTATTGAAGAATTAATTAAATCATTGGTCCCATTGTTGGTATTTCCATTTGATATAATTTCAAATAAAAATAAACAAGTTTCTTCAAATCCTATGGAATCATTATATGAATTAGATTTATCATTAATTGAAGAAACTGGATCATTTGAAAATCAATTATACCTCTTTGAAAGTGTTGGATTATTAATTACTTTAATTTCTAATCAAGGTACAAAAATTAATATTTTAGAAACTGTTTTACAACCTTTGTTTACAAATCTTGAAAACGGTATTAGTTCAATCTCATCAAATCAATTGAATTTAAATATATTGATTCAAGTCCATCATTCATTAGTTTCAATTGGTAATCTATTAAAAGGATTTGAAAATTTAAGACCAGAACAAATTAATTTTGAAAAATTCTTAAATATTTTAAATCAAATTTCCCAAGTTATTATAATTACATTAGAAAATTTTATTAATTTTAATATAATTAGAGAATGCATTCAATTCTGTACAGTTAGATTATTCATTATATTAAATAATAATCTCAATTCTGAATTATTACAAACAATTTTATCAAAATTCATTTCATGTATCATGATCAATTTTGATAAATTGAAGATTTTAGAAATTATTAATTTTATTAATTTTGTCTCACAAATTTTGCATCAAGCATCAAAGAATGAAAATTTATATATTTTATTAAACTCATTATTAACACCATTTTTAAATAAGATATTTGTTAAAATTGAAACAGACCAATCAAAAGTTACGGATGAATTTAGTAAGAAGGAAATTTTAGATTTACAAAGATCAGTTTTATCAATGATAATTGCAATTTCTAATGATCATCTTAATTCATTATGGCTAACAAATGAAAACAAAGATATGCTAGTTAATATTATTAATATCATGTTAAACTACGCATCCAACTATTCAGCAAATGATTTTTCAGTTGTAAAATTATCCGTACTAATATTGAATATGTTATGTCAAGGTATCGGTAATGGTAATGTAATTGATCCATTAGATGATTTTAAGAATGATAACAATAAATTTGAACAAGTTGATGAAGTTTTACTTAACAATTGTATTTTACTAAGTATTGAATTAGGTTTAAAAGTACCAGCCGCAAACAAAGAATTATTAAAAGATGCACAATTTAGAAGTAATATAACATTAGAAACATGTAGATTATTGAAAGGTATTGCTCATATTGGATTTGAATACCCAGATGCAAATACACTACAAAAGAAGAAGCATGATGCCTCCATGACGGCAACCACAATAACATCTTCGAAGGCTCCAACGCTCCCTACGGGGTTTAATGAGATGAAATGTCAACAAATTTCCAACACACTTACTAACAACTTTGGTTTTCCAGCCGACCTGGCCACCGAGCTTGTGCAAACCCTTGTGGGCCAAACAGACAGACAGTTTATGAAGTATCTTGTTTCCCTTGTAGAAAAGTTCTGAATTTCAAACACCCCTAATAAATAAATATATATATATATTGTAACTAATAGCATTTTTTTTTCCAGAAAAAACGCACTTTTTTTCCGCATTGAGATTTGCAGAGAAAAAATTCATGGGACTGGCTCAATTTCCTGACAAGAATTGGAGCTTATCTTCTTGAGACAGCTTATCTTCCTTTTTTTGGGGCTCTATTGTTTTCTTTCTTTGTTTTCTCTGCTTTCTAAAATAAGTACCTCTTTAGAGACAGAACTGCATAGTATGCCATCTGAAGAAGACCATATTTTATCTACAGTCACCGAAAACTGCGCAACAGAACTCGATATCAGAATTAATACGCCACATTTCAAAGGAGCAAAGGAGATTTTTACAGTTAACGACCCAGAAATGAACACCGATTCAGCTAGCAGTACCTCAACCAGTGCAAGGTCAAGTGCTGGTGATAATTCGAGTCACGGCCATGTTCAAAGTTTGGTGACCATCCGTGAAACGATATCCAGATCAACAACACCTCCTGCCACAACTTTAATTAGTGATTCAATTCTAAGTATGGGTGGTTTGTCTGCCTCTTCATCATCATCATCGACCTCGTCTAGCGCTACGTCCAGTATTTCCCTTCCACCTACTTCAAGCGAACACAACAATTTCTTAAACAGCCCAAATAAAAATACCAATAATAGTAATGGTAATAGTAATAATAAAAATAATAAAAATAAAGGTAAAAATAATAATAATAATAAAAATGATATATCAATGCTTAAATCAAACAATTCATTATTTAACCAACCACAGACATCATCTAATTTTAATGATGTTTTTGTCATAGAAGAAGAAGAAGTTGAAGAAATTGAAAAACTGGAGTTGAAAAAGATGGGCCATGAAAGAAGGAGAAGTTCAAAACGTGCCATGAGCTCTTCGAATGATGATGAATGTTTACAACTTAGAACGAAGATTAGTTTGGTTGGGTTGAATAATAGTTTTGAACCGAAAAAAATGAAACATTCAACAATGGAGGAGGAAGAGGAAGAGGAGGAGGGACAGGTAAACGATGATGAAATTGACCCATTTGAAAATCAGAAAATATACTTTGGAAATCATGAATCTTTAAAAGCATTACCAACTTGTAAACTAATTTCCAATGATGAATTCATAGACTTCTTAATCAAATCATTCCATAAACCATTACCAGCAGTGAATGAAATGTTCCCATGGTTACACGGAATTCATAAGAACAACTATGGTCAGATTAATTTCTTGAGTAATTCACTAAATCCATCAAGTAATTCAAGATCAAGAATTATAACGTTTGAAAAACCACAATCCCTGGATGAAAACAATAATTATTTATTAGGAGGATTCCCAGAAACTGAAACAGATTCATCCGATGATGATGATGATGAGGTGAAGACAAGCAATTTTGGCCAAAGCGATGATGATGGCTTGGATAATCTGACTAAACTGATGCATACCCCGAATGTTAGATTTTTAACGCCAATTAGATCAAGTAACACAAATGGCGAAGTTACAAATACCTTTACAAATCTGATGACCGATGCGATTGGTTTAATAAGAGGTAGTATATCTGCTGAAGATCTATTAATTTCATATGCAAGTATACTTAATTTAGAACTGTATTTGCATGAAATGATTCCCAAATATGTGTTTAAAATATATCATGCAGAAACAATCATAACGGATTGTATAATTACTGGATTAATACCAGTTTTCAAAAATGTGGATCCAGAAATTGGAATTAATTTAAGAAATTTTAATATTCAGGTTAATAAAATTAGTTCAATTTCAGATTTTGTCGTTTATTGTTTTAATCATGAAGATCATCATTTCAATATGAATCCTAAAGATGATAGATTTGTGAATAATAAATGTAAATGTGTAAATATGGGAAGATTGTTACATATTGCACAAATAGTATATCAAGAGGAACATAAAGAAATATTGAAAAAACTCAATAAGAAGGAATTATTAAATAAAAAAAAATATAATACGTTTATAATTAAAGATCCAAATATTGAAAAATTAAATGAATATAATTTGATTTCAATTAATTTATTACATGAAAGTACATCACTTAAAAAGGATAATGAATTATGTTCACTTTATGACTTGAATGTATTTAATAATTGGGATGCAAATTATCTGTATCGAGAAAGGTTGGAAATTTCCAAGATGTCAACAGCTACGCCAATACCAGGTAATATTTGGATTGGAAATATAACTGATTATGAATGTTTACAAATTCAATCGAATAATCATTGTCAGGAATTGAAAGAAATGAATGAAGAGGAAGTTAATAAGATGGTTAAAAATCAAGCTATTGAACCAATATATTGTAATTTTTCAAATACCATTGTGAATTTGACAAATGATAAGTTTAATTTAATGGACGAAGTAGACCATGAATATTACGATAAATTATTAATTACATTCCCTAAAACGATTTGGAAGTTTTATATTAAATGTATGGAAGGAGGTAGAATTCCTTCATTAACTCAATTGAAATTGATTCATGAGAATTATTTAAATTGTGAATTTATAAATATTGAATTCCCACCATCGGGATCAATTTCATTAGCTGATATGTCAGATCAAGAAATCCTGTCAATTTTAAACATTTGTAAACTTTGTTATTATCTTTGTGATAATTACAAATTTTCATGTCTAATATACTGTTCTGATGGATACACAGAATCTTCACTGTTAGTATTATGTTATTTAATGTATTCAGAGAACATTGGGTTAGATGAAGCCATTTTGAAACTACATTTACAATATGGTAGGCCATTTTTCATTTTCAAAACGGATTATTTATTACTAAAAAAATTGGAAACTATAATGAACAGGTTTTCACCACTGTTCACAAACAGTGATGAAACAAAGGAGAATTTTAAACTTGAAGATAATGTTAAATTAATCAGATCGTTACTGCTGTTAATGCCAAAACGTAAGTCATCTGTTGGACAGGTGGGTATTTCTACCGGCACGTCATTCACAACATCTACGGGTAATCACATTGTTCAATTACGTGGGAATCAACACAGGGGTATATCCTCCTCCTCCATAAGTCCGATGTTTAATGGTAATTTGGTGAGATCGAACAATCCCTATTTAAATGTGAATAAAGACACGAATAATAATATGAGTGGATGTTTAGAAGATGTTTTCGGATCATTACCATCACGAATTCTGAAACATTTATACCTTGGATCATTATCGCATGCGAACAGTATTCAATTATTAAGTAAATTGGGCATTGAATATATTGTATCCGTTGGAGAAGTGATCAGTTGGTATAAACTGTTTAAACATACCGTCATTAAAGGTGATGGATATGAAATATATAGTTACAAACCGAGACAATATCATGAAAACAGTGGTATGATGATGCCGGTCAAAAAATTGGTTATTTTGAACGATATCAATGATGATGGTATAGGATCATTGTTCGATATCATTGACAAGACGTTGAAGTTTATAAACGATGAGGTTTATATGAACAAGTCGAAGGTTTTAGTGCATTGTCAAGTGGGGGTTTCGAGATCGGCGACGATTTGTATAGCTGAAGTCATGCGGAGGTTGAACTTGTCCGTTTACAGGGCGTATTTGTACGTTCGGGTGAGGAGACTTAATGTTATTATACAGCCGAATTTGAGGTTGATGTATGAGTTGTTCAAGTGGGCGGAGAGGAATCATGTGGGTGAATTTGTAACTTGGCCTGTTTTGTGTCGTGAAATTAACCATTTAAACAGGGCTTATATAAAATAGGACAAGATGGTGATTAGGTTATTGATTTTTCAAAAGAGTTTATAAAAGATGGAATAGTGTAATGGTAATATACAAATATATATATTTGGATGTGTACAGGATTAGTCTTTTTTGACATCGGACATGAGGATGACGGTGTAGACAAAACCGGTTGAACTCCACAACGCTAAGGAACCACAACTTAAACTGATGATTGAATTTAGAATAATTGAATACACCATGTAAAGAACAGGATTACCAGCATTCAAATTCAATTTGTAAATTAATTGATATATTGAAATCATTAAGAGATACACCCAGATTGAAAGGGTACAGTTTATGAAAATCCACCATTGCCAATTTGACCTGGCGCCTTTATTTAATAAGAGGTAGAATAGAATCATGCCGATTTCGATCATGATGATGGAGAGGAGGATGGCAACCAGTAAGATGAATCCGTAGATGTAGTTGGAGTTTGCGTTGAATAAGGCCATGTAAATGAATCTGGATTCAATGAAGACCACGGAACATGGGAGGATACCAATTAAGAGAATGGAGAGTGGGAACCTTAAATATAGGGGTGTGGAGGTGGAGGTGGTAGTAGAGGTAGGGGAAGATTTTGGAGATGGTAATTTTTTGGAGATTAAAGATGTGAAGATGTTGAATTTTCTGGATATCAAACCACCAATTAAGGATATTGGGATTTGGAAAACGATGTATAGGGTAAACAATTGTAAAAATGTGAAAAATTTCAAACTTCTTGGAGAGTTTTTATCCAAGACGATTTTGTTTGTGATGATGATGGTGATTAAAACAAGTGATATTAAGAAAGTACTTGACAGACTTGAAATGAAAATTGATCTTCTAATGGTTATTTGTTTGTTGACGATAAACAACTTATAGAATTGGATGGAAGAAAAGCCAGCAAAGAAGCCACCAATTATGACTATGGAAATGATGAGATAGAATGAAGTGTTTGGATTATTAAATGGGTTTTTATTGTTGTAGAGGAAGAAATGGAATAAACCAGAGGATAAAAGTGTGAATAATAATTGAATACCGGAACCTGATAGGATTGAAATGAGGGAGAGACAAGAAGGTGATGTGAACGAGTTGATTGAAGCCAGTGTGAAGTTGGAGTTGGGTTGATCGATATTAATGTTTGACCTGAAGGTGACGATGAAGATAAAGGCTAAGAACAGAGAGACAAAGGATATGATGACGAAGGAGTTTATTAAGGAAACCCAATGAATGGATGAGCGGGAAGAAGTTGAAGATTTAGAATTTGCGATAAATTTACCATTTGAGTCAATCAATGAAGGATCAATATAAAGCTTGTTTCTGTTTTTGAAATCCAAATCTGGATCTTCTCTCCAGTAAATTGAATAAGTAAATTGCACTAGTTGAGTAGCGGCAGTTGGATCAAGTTTCAGGTTTTTGAATTTTTTGGAAGCGCCAGGACAATGATAATCATCAACAGACTTTGGATATATTTCAAAGCCAACAATAGAGAATTTGTCATTTGCTTCTTTGTGATATCTGATAACCATCATCAGATGGTTATGAATAAAGGCATCGCCGTTATCATTTGTAAAACCGAGAGAGAAACCGGGTATATAGTATTTTTTATTGTTATTCAACGTATCAGAAGAATCAGTTATGAAAGTAGTTGAAGCAGGTATACCGTCTATGATCCAATGTGCTATGTAATCATTTTTGATTAAATCGATTGATTTGAGGACGTTTCTCTTTGACATGATTCTGTCACATAGTCTCAGACACGGTTCGTCATTGCCAAAGGATAGTTTATAGTCGGATTGCATGAAATTGTTGCCATTGAGGATTTCCGGCAAGGACATATGGACGGGTTTGACATTCTGGGTTGGCGGACAGACAAATGGGACGTTATAGTAGGAGAGAGGGTTGTCTATGATGTTTGACGAGATGGTGTTCACGAGAAGATCGACTTTGTCACCTAAGTTGTAGGTTGGGAAGGAGTTGAAGACCGGGAGGCTGAGATGGAACGGGAAGGCCAGGGCTGATGACAAGAAGACGAGCAGCCAGGAGAACAGCAGCATGACAGGGATGATAGCTTAGGAGAGCTGTGGATAGGTGGTGAACGCAGCAGAAATAGGTAAAAAACCGGTCCAGAAACAGTATATTTGGTCTCTTCGTGTTTCTCTTCTCTTCTCTTCTCTTTTCGTCTCTTCTTTTTTAGTGTCTGTTTGGGGTCTCGCTCTGTTTTTGTTTTTCCACTTCGCGCCTCCCGCCAGAAACAAACGAAAACAAACCCCCCCCCCTTGTCGGCCTCTTTTTTTTTTCTCTACCGTCAAAAAAATTTCCAGTCAAGTGGATGACACATTAAGGGTCTGTCCATAACAGCATCCCGTCCCAAACAGCAGCCACCATCCCCGACACCCCCCTCTCATACCCCCATGGACTCCCCAGCTACCATAATCACCCTCGTCTTGGGAACCTGTCTCGTTCTCATAATGTGTTTCGGCCTAGCGTACCTGTATTCCGGCCTTGCACGTAGAAAGTCTGCTCTTCATATGGTGTTCTCAGTTTTCTTCATCCTCCTGATTTCCATCTTCCAGTGGTACTTCTGGGGGTACTCACTCGCCTTTTCAACTACGGCCTCCAATAAGTTTATTGGTAATTTGCACAATTTTGGTTACATGAATTTAGAAAAAGATATGACAATAACCACCGATGCAGTTATACCTGAAATGGCATATGCTAATTTCCAAGGTATGTTTGCTTCCATCACTGCTTGTATTTACATAGGTGCCATCTGTGAACGTGGTAGAATCTTACCGTTTATTCCTTTCACTTTCATTTGGCTTACCCTAGTCTACTGTCCAGTAACTTGTTGGATTTGGAATTCTTCAGGCTGGGCCTACGAATGGGGGGTTTTAGACTATGCAGGTGGCGGCCCAGTTGAAATTTTGTCTGGGTTCTCCGGCTTCGTCATTTCCTATTTCTTAGGTCCTAGAAGAGAACATTTGATGATCAATTTCAGACCTCACAATGTCTCCCTTGTTACTATCGGTACCATGTTATTATGGTTTGGTTGGTTAGGTTTTAATGGTTTAACTTGTTTAGTTCCAAGTTTAAAATCCGTTTATGCGATCATGAACTCAAACTTGTGTGCCGCCTTCGGTGGTTTTACTTGGTGTTTATTGGATTACTATAGAACCAACCATTGGTCAATGGTTGGTTTATGTTCCGGTATTATTTCTGGTTTAGTTGCTGCAACTCCAACCTCTGGTGTTATACCTTTATGGGCGAGTGTCGTATTAGGTATAGTTTCAGGTTGTATTTGTAACTTTGCAACCATCATTAAAGTGTGGTTCCAAGTTGACGATGCGTTGGATGTATTGGCAGAACACGGTATTGCTGGTGTTATTGGTTTATTCTTCAACGCAATTTTTGCTGCTGATTATGTCATATCTTATGACGGTTATTCCGTGCATGATGGTGGTTGGATCAATCATAACTGGAAACAAATGTATAAACAACTGGCGTATATTGGTGCCGTGATTGGTTATTCAATGGTAATGACTGCGTTAATTTGTTATGTCATTGATAAAATCCCATACTGTCAATTAAGAGTCGATGAAAATGCTGAAGAGCTGGGTCTAGATGATGACCAAATTGGTGAATTTGCCTATGATTATGTCGAAGTCAGAAGAAACTTCTTTGATGTCAATGGATTCGACGGTCATCATCACGATGACTTGGAATTAACAGCCGCTAAGAAGGCTTGAACCCACAACACTCCTTTCTTCCTCCACTTTTCTACAATTTTCTATATACCGCTTCTTATATAATACATCGCAACGTTTCTTTACATTACGTTAATCCACACTGTTCCATCCTCTCCTAATCTAATCTAATCTCGTGCCAATGGAAATCTACACTCCGCACTAGAAAAAGAAAAATCACCTAAAGGAGAATGAATTCTCACTTTTTTTCTTTTACGTATCATTCCAGCCATCTCCTTCTACACAGCTTCTTTTCCGCAAACCCATGTCAAGGTTAACCTATTCACCAGACCACAAGCCATCATGTATGTCAACCCTCAAATCCTTCTTCTCCAGTCCAATCCTTCCACTATCCCAGTTTCAAACGTGTAATACATCCCAACGACTCAAATCCCTCCGTGCCTTGATGGCACAAAACCATCTATCTACTTACATCATACCTTCCGAAGACGAACATCAGTCCGAGTACACATCCATTAAAGACCAGCGCAGAGAATACATCTCCGGATTCACAGGTTCAAGCGGTATAGCCATCGTCACCATTACCAAGGCCGCATTGAGCACTGATTCCCGATATTTCATCCAAGCAAGAGAACAAATCGATCATAACTGGCTTCTTTTACGACAAGGTATCGACGAAAACTGGATCGACTGGATGATTAACGAATCTTTAGAATTGGAAAACCCAGCGATTGGTGTCGATCCGAGATTAATCACCTGGAAACTAGGCAACACATTGGTCACCAAATGCCATGCGAACAACCTCCCCTTCGTCATAGATTTGGAATCCAACTTAATAGACCTAATCAAACCGAAAATCACCATCCCATTGCCTCCCATTTATCATTTTGATTTCAAATATTCAGGCATGCACACCTCCGATAAATTGTCCATTTTAAGAAACCAAATGAAAATCGATGACTGTGGATTATACATTTCCAGCATGCTTGATTCAATTGCTTGGCTATTAAACTTAAGAGGGGATGATATCGTCTATAACCCTGTCTTTTTTGCATATTTAATAATATCAATGAATGATGTCACCATATATGTGGATAAAAGGAAAATCTCGTCCAATATTGCAACGTACCTCTCCGATCTAGGAATAGCCATCAAATCGTATAACTTAATATGGGATGATTTGCCCGCTTTGAAAATTAATCACGAGCAAAAAATATGTATTGAGAACAATGCCAGTTTTGCAATATATCTAAATCTCCCATTAAATATCTATGATTACACCGTTAGATCCATGGTAACAGAATTGAAAGGTATCAAAAATGACATTGAAATTGAAAATTTGCATCTTTCTCAACGTATCGATAGTTTATCAATCATTCGTCTATTTTCGTGGTTGGACAAATCCATTAATCAGGGTCTCGAATTGAACGAATTGGATGTAGTTGATAAATTGCTTGAGTTTCGGTCCAAATCACCACATTTTAAAGGTCTAAGTTTTTCAACCATTGCTGCATCTGCTGAAAATTCAGCAATCGTACATTATGAGCCAACTTCGGATAATTTTTCAAATCTCAAAACCAACAATCTACTGCTTTTAGACTCCGGTGGTCAATATTTCCAAGGAACAACAGATATAACACGTACTCATTATATCAGAGATGGTAAAAAGAAATCATCGCCTACTCCTGAAATGAAAAAATGCTACACTTTGGTCTTAGCAGGTCATTTGAACATTGCCATGTTGAAGTTCCAATATGGTACAACGTCCAAATACATCGACTCACTAGGCCGAAGTCCGTTATTAAAACACGGCATGAATTATGGTCATGGCACAGGACATGGAATTGACAACTTTATAAATGTTCACTCCGGACCATGTGGCCTATCACCGGGTGAAACAAGCTATAACTATATGTTACTAGAAGCGGGTAATTTCCTCTCTGACGAACCAGGCGTTTATAAGGAGGGCCAATGGGGTGTTCGAATCGAAAGTGACGTTTTAGTCATTGAAAATGACGATGGCGACGACGACGACGATAATGATGAAAAAGCTGGTAATACCGATTTGAAGTTTGAATATCTCACACTTGTTCCGTTCTGCATTGATTTGTTAAACGTGAAATATCTAGATGCCCGCCAGATTAACTGGATTAATGAATATCATTCGAAAGTAAGAAATGAGTATAAGGAGGACTTGAGCAAGGAGGAGTATGACTGGTTATGTCATGCGACAAGAGAAATACAGGTCTAGGGTGGGTATGCTTTTATAGTTTGTGCATTTTGTTTTAATTGTGTTTAATTGTTTAGGAGTTCCATAGGTACTGCTTTCCACACACACATACACTTACACACACGCTACGGGGTTTCTCTACAGAAACAAATTTATTTTCGTGGGTGAAATACGGGTTTTTAGCTATCCACTCTGTGGGATACTATTGCATCTAACTCTGGTCCATCTTGTTGTATGCAATCAGTTTCATCTTCGAAACCATTGTGAACTAAACCTCACAACGTTTACCGCCAGTCCGAAAATTGCCTGTTTTGGTCCAACCATCCCCACTCTCCATTAGTCTACCACTGTTCTAAACTGTACATAAACATGTGGGTGCAGACGTCGGGGAATGCTATGTCACGTAGTCTGTGTTGTTTGTGTAAGCTACTGTACGGAACAGGGGAATGGTCATGGGCATAGTGGTGAAATGGATGACCTACTATCACACCCTTATCGCCTACCTACTCTATGATGTCTGTAACTACCAACACCACCACCGCCACTATTACTACTACCATTACTACAACACAGGCTGCTTTGTCCTGCACTGTCGGCGAAAACGACGAATTCGAACATTTGACCGAGCCCTGAAAAATTTCAGCGCCGAGCCATTAAATTTTTTCATTCTGTAAATTAGGAATTATATTAAATTTATAAAATAAACATCGTATAGATTCATGGAGGGATACAAGCAGTATCAGAAAGTCATTAAAACGTGGTGGAAAAAAGGGGTATATGTGTATGCGTAATGCGTTGTTGCCGCTAATGGTTGATCACTTCCAGTGGTGAATCAAACTGTATTAGGTTTTCGGATTTGTTTATGTAATAAAATTGACATAGTATAGTATCGTATCTCAATTCCCAATCGCCAGGCAACTTCTGGTTGTATTTTTCAGTGGATGGTGTGAAGCTGGATGCTGAGCTAATCAACGATGTGGAGGATATGGATTTCTTGAACGTTGCAGCAGATTCGAGTTCTGGCGAAGAAGCTCTAGAGGATGACGTAGACGATGAGGTGGATGGTGTTCTACGGAACCTAGAAAGTATACTGCTAGCTGACTTGTTTTTGCGGGAGAACATTGTGTGCATGGTAGAAGAGGGGTATGGCTAACAAGCAGATGGCTAGCATACAGGTGGCCAAAACATATCCAGACCAGGGAAAGGGCGCCGTTTATATACCCTGTATACAGCCTCCGTAACAGCCAGCTTAACAGCCTGCTTAACGCAGCTTAAGTCCAGCTTAATAATGCAGATTAATAATAAAAGTAACTTTGTGCGGTGAGGAGCCGGGGATCGGATTTGTGCGGGAATAAAGGGCGGAGGCTAAGTCCGTGCGGGTGGTGCGCGGTTCGAACCCAGCGAGGGCAGGATTCGGGGGTTACGCGTTATGGAAAAAATGGTGAAGGATAGCAATAGAGGAGGATACAGCGTGATGGAGGAGGAGGTGGTAATGGTGGTACGGGTGCAAGACAGACACGAGCAACAATGCCAGCCAAGGGATGGAGAAAGGATGAACAGGAGTCTAACTTTGACACCATGCTGCACAATGAACATCTGTCCATCGACACGTTTTTGTTCCCGAAGTCAACAATCAACAAACTAGCCAAGTCTGCACTCCAGGAAAACGTCGATGACGACACCAACTACATCCTAGGCAAGGATCCACAGACCGTTATCCAGCGGTCCAGTGTTTTGTTCATCAATTTCGTATACCACCATGCCAAACAGCTCGTCAAGAAGCAAAACAGAAAAGTCGTCAATGCGGAGGATATCTTAAATGCCCTTACTCAAGTTGGGTTTAACGAGTTTTTGCCAATTTTGAATAACGATTTGGACTCATTTAATAAGAAGAAAGAAGCTAAAAAATTAGCAAGGGCAAAGGTCAAGGAGGCAAATAATGCAAACACCACTGCTGTTGAAGCTGTTGAAGATGCCGATGTTGAAGATGACGAAGATGACGAAGGAGATGTGGACGGTGACGGTTCACATGAAAACAGCAAAAAGAAACCTAGATTGGGTGCTTCACAAGAGGATGATACAATGTCTGAAAATGACTCCACTGCACAACAACAAAACCAATCTGAAATAATCGACGAAGATGATGGAGAGGATGACGAAGATGAGGAAGACGAAGACGAAGAAGAAGAAGAAGAAGAAGAAGAAGAAGAAGAAGAAGATAATGTCAAACCCCACTTACCTTCCCAATTGGAATTAGAACAAAAGGAACTCACTGGTGAAGATCCTGACAATACCGAAGAGAACACGAATAACATCGAAGATGAAGAAATCGAAGAAGATTAAACTATACACAATACACTCACTATCCCTATTTAGCTAGGTGGTTGATTTGGCTTACCCGGATGCAAACACCTACCGTAAAACGGTAATCCACACTCTAATCCTAATAAAACATATCCAATTACAACCAAAATGATTATCAAAATTGACACAAATTTAAAATTTGCCCAAAACATTCTCCTTTTGACACTTATCGTACGTCTCCTAAAATTATTTGAATTCAAATTTAAATTCGATGTCTTATGTACAAGTGAATCCAAGTTTTCACCCCTTTGTAGAATTTTATCAATATTTTCATTCATCAGTTCTTTAACTTGATTAATGTCATTATCGACCGCACCATAATTATTAACCAATTTATTCAGTTGTTCTTCTTCCTGTTGTATTATGTCTTTCATCCTCAACTTAAATTCAAACTTCCTATTAATCTTATAGTATTCATCAACATACTCATTTGCCAGTCTTTCTAATAAATTATGAACAAAACTACTCATTAATTTGTTACTGCATAATATAACAATACTTAGCAAATCGTTATTTTCTCCTATAATTTTCTTATAATACAAAACCAATTGGATATTCTTATTATTTATATTTATACTTTCAAGCAAATTCAAATGGTCCATTCGATTCTCCTGCACTTCATTAATTTCACCTAATTTTTGTGTTATAATTTCCAGATAATTCAAATCCAACTTATGTGGGGATATTCTATTATTATCATATGTATAAATAGTAGTCGAGTTGATGCTCAAATTACAATGTATTATATTGGAACTTTCATTAAATATTGGCTTGGCGTTTTCATTCTTATCTGGTGTATTAAATGTGTCACTATCCGGGTTGGTTGGTCCACCACCGGTCGTTTCATTCGTGCCATTTCCTAATAATGGTGATGCAGACATGTTGTAGCCGGTTCTTCCTATGCTAGTGTTACCTTCTGGTTGGAAAACTCGTACAGAATCACCAGGGTATATATAGATCAACCATGAAATTAATTGCTTTACACACACTCTCAGGTGAAACATAAAAAAGCTAAAAACAGAACAGAATATGAAAAATTAATTTACGCTCTAATCGGTACACCAACGGTTTTATAAGAGAGTATGTTTCCCATGGTAGTACATGTTGGTGAAATCACTTATCATCACAACATCTACTTCCTTTCCATAAAGATCTGAAGTAATGATTAACTTGCAGTGAACCTTGTCAACACCATTTGTAGATCTCGGAGATTCTCTTTTGATCGCATACAATTCATCTTCCGAAAGATCACAGATGATTACAAACCACGTTTCTCTTTGTGGTTTAGAGAATTTCGGTGCATAAATTCGGAAATCTTTCCTGTACATTGGATTGTGATGCACTAATTCAATCTCAAGCTCTTCTCTTTTACTTTGTTTCTTAATTTCAAATTCACCTGTCGATAACGTAGCAACAGTTTTCATAAATTCATCTCGTTTATTCTTCGAGACGATTAATTTATCCATCATTTTAAAAATTTTTTTCTTGTCCTTTGCCTTACTACCTAATTCTTTCAACGTGATGGCGGGGTCTTGTAATGCTGACCTCCATTCATTACCATCATTATCAAAACAATCTTCAAAGTTTTCAATCTTTTTAACTTTCAAACCAGGTAACGTGGTTACAAAATCATCATCAAACCAACATCCTTGTTTAATACATTGCATCAATTTGATGAAATTCAACGTCGTGGATAAAAATTTCATTTCTGATGTTGCATCAATATATGATTGTAAAATACGCAAACTTTGATCTAAAACTGAAATTGTATCTTGTGAATAATCAGCAATTGGTAGCTCAATTCTACTCATAAATGCTTGCAATAATAAAAATGCTTTAATATGTGGATCCCAAATAAATTCATATTCTTCCAAGTCATCTGCTGGATATCTCATTTCTTGTGACATTTCCATATTAATCAATTCTTCACCATGTCTTGTTGGTAATTCATCATATTCTGTTGCTTCACATAACCATCTAAGACATTCTCTAAAGCTGGAATAAGGTTTAACTTTGTTTAATAAATTTCTAATCGTTTTATGTGAGAGATAATAATATGATGAAATATGTAAATATGGTGTAGGCTCAATTTTTTCACCTGTGGAAATTAAACATTTTGATTCAATCAAATTTTCAATTACTTTATCAATTAATCCACTCAAATATAAACTGATTCCATCTTGTGAAATATCTTCAATTCCATAATATGTTGGATTATGATGTGCTCTTCTGTATAAAAATGTCCATGTCAAAAAATCCATTGCATCTTGTCTACTCTTGATTGTACCTGAGGAAATTTCCGCACCAATATGGTTATCCATAACTTTATGTAGTGACGATTCAACTGGGAATCCAACATTAAGAAAATGTTTATAGAATGTTTTCTTTGATTCCTTTGTGAAAACCATCGCAATACCACTAGTATCAAACGCTGGTCTACCAGCTCTACCCATCATTTGCAAAATATCTGTTAAATCCATATCTCTATAACCTTCAATTTTGGCATCAAAAAATTGCGTACCTTTGATAATAACTAAATGCGCTGGTAAATTAACACCCCAAGCTAATGTTGAAGTAGCAATTAAAATCTGAATTTTATTTTGCTCAAATAATTTATGTGAAATTTGTCTATCACTTTCAACTAAACCGGCATGATGTAACCCAATACCAAATTGTAATGACAATTTCAGTGTATCATCCTTCACTTTATTAATATATGGAGCTAATTCATCTTCTGTCATCTTTAAAAATCTACGTGGATTGTCTTCCATACCACATAAATGAATTATATCTAATGCAGTTAATCTAGTCTGTCTTCTTGATGCAACGAAAATCAAAACTGGTTTAGCAGGTGAATGTTGTTTAATTGCCATAAACGCTGGCTTATTCATCGTTTTCATTAATGGACAAAATGCTAAATTATCCGGAAATCCATCAATATACATTCTTAATGGAACAGGTCTAACACTTTGTGGGAAATTAAATAATCCTTCTTTAACACCTAACCAACTAGCCATATCCATTGCATTTGAAACTGCTGTTGATAAACCTAATAATCTAATTGGCTTTTTCGTGAACGAGGAAATATAGTTCATTCTACTAACAATCATTTCCAAAATTGGACCTCTATCACTTGCTAATAAATGAATTTCATCCATGATAACCAATGAAACTTCTTGCACAAACTTTCTTGATTGCCAATTACGTGAAATACCATCAAACTTTTCAGGTGTTGTAATAATTATATCTGCTTCTCTAACCTCTTTAACACCAGGTAACGAATCACCAGTTAATTCAACAATCTTATGGTTTGTATTTGCACAAACCCTGGCCCTCCAATCATCAACTCTTTCCCTTACTAACGCCTTCATTGGTGCAATATAAACAATTTTTGAATTCGGAAATTCATTGAATGCATGCCAAATTGCTAATTCTGCAACAACAGTCTTACCCGACCCGGTTGGTGAACCAACGAAAACACTAGAATTGGTATTATATAATGTATGAAATGTCATTGTTTGCATTGGATTAAAGTATGAAAACTTACCCTTATAAATTTTTTCAATTTCATCCTTATGAAGTGCAGTAATAGGTAATGGATGTAACTTCAATAATTGTGTTTTAACCGTATTATTATGTGGTTTAATCAAATGTTTGAAGGAAACCACAATAGTAGTCTCCGATCCAATCCAAAAATCACTAATTGCTCTAACAAGTATTTGTGATGGTGGAGGATCACTCAATGGAATCATGAAATCAAGTTCATGTGGTGATGTAAATGATTTTTTGGTTAAAATAAATTTCTCAAAATGTAAAATATTTGATGATTCACTATCTTCAACTAAAATCCAGAAAAATTGTGCATTACCATGATATTCAAAATTCCAAATAAAATCAGGTTCAATGGTTGCATGAATTCTCATAACATTCGTAGTGATTGGAAAACATTCAACATCAATTAACAGATATGGAAATCTACCAATTAATTTATGAAGTTTTGGTCCCATACCTTTGTTATGAACTAAATCACCCAATTCACCAGAATCTAATTCCCTTAAATGATCCATGGTTGGCTTTCTAGCTTCAAGTAATTTAATAATTTGGGGCTGTAACTGAAATTGGTTCATTGGATGTTGAAATGGCCATAATTGTTTATCAACAGCTTTACAGATTTCAAGCATATGTCTTGTAAAAACACCCCATCTTCTATTCAATCCCATAAAAAACAATGATCTACATATACGTGCAGCGTTTTGCGCTATATATGCCATATCTGATGATAATGCAGAATCTTTCACAAATGCTTTTGAAATATATGACTGTAATAAGACATTTGTTTTCCTCTGTGAACTTTCTAATTTTGGTCCAATTTCACAAACGATTTTTTCAGATTGTAGTTCTTCTAATTCTTTTGTTTCTTCTTCTCTGAATTTAACATTATCAAATTCTGAACTCATTGAAATAATACTTAGAACATCAGCCTCAGTTGCTTGTGACGTAATCATTTGATTGAAAACTTCAACTGATTCATTTAATAAATAAAAGTCAGAAGAAATTCTACCAATATCTTTTGGAATAAAACCTGACGACCTCTCATCAAAGACAATCATTTGCAATTTGTGTAATTTTCTAGCTGCATCAATAATCATATTTCTTCTTTTTTGCACCAACAATGGATCTTGTGCTAATTCTTGCCAATCAATACCATATGCGAAAGGATTCTGTTTCATTCTGACGTAAAGATATGTATAACCTAACCATTGAACACCTTCTTCAACATTTGTAACTGTACCTAACGAAATTTCTGCATTTAAATTATCAACTAATTTAGCTGCCAATTTCGATTCAATTGGGTGTTGTTGTAATAATAATGAAATATAATGATCTAATCTATCACCGGTCGTACATAAAATACCAATACCATGAGCTTCAAATTGCGGTCTACCAGCTCTACCAAAAATTTGGATAACATCAGAAATACCTAAATCAACAAAACCACCCTGTTTTGAATCATAAACTTGAGTCCCTTTAATAATAACAGCCGCTGCAGGTAAATTAACACCCCAGGCTAAAGTTGCTGTACAAACTAAAACTTTAATTGCACCATTCAAGAATAATTTTTCAGATATATTTCTTTCGGCCCTTCCCATACCAGCATGATGAACACCAAAACCACTAATAAATAGTTCTCTTGAATCCTTATTTTTATTTTTAGTCATTTCTCTTTCAAAATAATCATACTTTTCAGAATCTGTACAATCAAAATATTGTTCATAAGCTTGTTCTCTGATCATTTTTATATAAGTTCTGGCAGTTTTGACAGTGTCTTTACGAGAATGAACAAAAACCATAATTTGATGATCTTGCTTAATCATTTCCATAACTTTTTCAAAAGAAATTTCATCTAGATTTTCTCTTGCTTGCTTCGAACCAGCCTTACCTTTAACACCGACTAATTGTTGTTCTAATGGAACAGGTCTAAAAGATTGATCAAAGAAGAACATACCAACGTTTCTATTAACACCTAAGAAATCAGCAACATCAACAAAATTTGGTAATGTTGCAGATAAACCGACAATACGAATCATAGATTGAGAACTTTCAACCTGTCTCAAAGTTCTTGCAACTAAAGTTTCAATAACGCTACCTCTATCTTCATGCAACAAATGAACTTCATCGATAATTAGAAGCTTAACTTTTTCAACTAATTCGGTATCACCATTTGATTTACGTGTAACAACATCCCATTTTTCTGGAGTTGTAACAATAATCTGAGTTGTCAAAATTTCAGCTTTTGTTAACTGCATATCACCAGTTAATTCCCTAACTTGAATACCCAACCAAGCTAATTTTTTTGAAAATTTTTCTACAATTTCGGCTGCAAGTGCCTTCAATGGTGCAACATAAACAATTTTAAACTCATCATATTCAATATCAATATTCACTTCAGCACCATCTAACAAATTTCTTTCCAAAATAAATTGCTTAATTGTATGTAGGATTGTCAGTAACGCAACATCCGTTTTACCTGCACCTGTTGGTGCACAAACAAGCATATTTTCATTTGTATTATAACCAACATCATAAATCAACGATTGCATACGATTTAAAGTTTTATAGCCTTTGAACGTACCTTGACATAAAAAATCTAATTCTTTAACAGGTATAAAGAGGTTTGGTGCTGATGACTGTCGTTTTGCAGA
The DNA here is from genome assembly GCA_030558305.1 of Pichia phayaonensis. Lineage (NCBI taxonomy): Eukaryota > Fungi > Ascomycota > Pichiomycetes > Pichiales > Pichiaceae > Pichia > Pichia phayaonensis. The sequence goes on from JAJMSE010000014.1 coordinate 22,191, forward strand.
TTTTGGGACCAAAACTTCTTCATATTTTTCAAATGATTCTCTAGTCGAACCAGGCGGTAAGGCATACGATTTACCAGTAAATGACACAATATTACCGGGGTTATGAGACCTGAAAACATGTGGATAATTAGTAACTGATTTTTCCATTGCTAATGGTTGCTCCCTTGCTCTTCTTGCATTTTCAGCAACTTTTGCTTTAATTTGATCGGCGGTCATCAACTTATGGTTATTCTTATTATTCTTTGATTCAACAAAAGTTTTTTGAGATTCATATTGCTTAGTCAATTCATCTTTTGATGTAAGTAATTTGGTGATTAAATCCAATTCTTCGAACCCTAGAATATCAAATAATTCTCCTTGAACACGGGCTTCATTATCACCTTGGGATTTCAATAATTGAATAATATTTTCAAATAATTTCAATGATTCACTATCTGATGACTCACCATCATTATGTTTCATATGAAGTCTTCGACATTCTTCTTTAATTTCATTAACTATGAAAAATTTTGCTGATTCATCATCACTATAATGGGAATTGTCACTATCTCCGTCCTCAAAACTGCTATCGTCTTCATCGGTATCATCTAGAATTTCATAGTCAACCATAATATCGTCATCTATATTATCGAAATTTTTCAATATATCATCAACATTTTTACGTATATCATTTCTTGCATTTGCAATTGCACCTTCATTTAATAAATTGGATGGTAATTTTAATGTGTCTTCTTCATTTTCAATAATAAACTCACTAAGTTTTTGACGCATAGGATTCATGGCTTGCATGTATGATCCGGTAGATGAGACATTGTACGTCGCCATTCTTAATTATTAATCCTAAATAGGCTGTGCAAATGATGTGAATTAGAAGATTAAAAGAAGACAGTTCTAACCATAATTGGAAATATAGGATAGCTATTTGAAAAATCACTACATACAGGCGAGGGAAAAAAATTCCATAATCAACTCTTGAAACCAATTAACCTACACTATACATTATAATTCGCAGAACGTTTTAAGTATTAACTTGTTAAATTATTAAAAATCAAAATAGGATTGTTTATGAAATAACGATATAATATAAAAAAAAGCCAGAAAATCAGAATAAAAAAATGAATGTTTCTCAAGAAAAATAAAAATCTAAAATCTAAAATCTAAAATCTAAAATCGAAGAAATAAAAGAAAGTATGTGGATGAATGAATGTTTTCATGAATCGTAGATATAAATTAAGAAATGAAATTAAATGTTCAATATGTATGATATGTGAGTGCGGGGTGGGATTGAAAACGAAGAGGAGGAAACTAATGTACATGCATATATATATATATCTGTACATATATGCAAAAAAAAGATGATATTAATCATTTCAAGTTAATTTACAGATCAAATTGTCCATTAACAAATTCATCATCAACATCCATGTCATCGTCTATTTCTTCCTCAATTTCACTTTGTTCATCAATCACTTCTTCTTCAGGTGGTAGGTTTGGATTACCAGGGATGAATGAACCATATTGAGGCTTGTAGGATTCTTTTCTGCCCATTGATGGATTAAAGTGATCAAACATTGTTGATTCATCAACATATGTAAAACCTTTAAAGTTATCTTGAACAGCTTGCGATAAAGGAGTTGAGCCCATAATTAATTGTCTATTAATTGCAGAAGTTGAAGCATTTGTAAATTCAGGATCAAAATTTGATGTATCTAATTCATTAGCTATATGTGGGATAAACGGTGGTGGGAGCTTTTTATTTCTTAGATTCTCCCAATTAATATCACCAAAAAATTGATGCGCTCTAAGTTCACGAGCATCATTAATTGCACCCAATCTATGTTTCGGATTTCTATTTAATAAACCTTTAACGAATGATCTACCTTCAGTTGATAAGACTTCTTTCGGAAATCTAACTTTACCAAAGGCAATGTTTTTATACATTTGTTGAGTATTGTCAGCATAAAATGGTGACCAGCCACAACACATTTCAAAAATCAAAACACCTAATGACCAAAAATCAACCATTTTTGTATAACCTGATTCATCCAGCAGAACTTCTGGAGCCAAGTATTCAGTTGTACCACAAAATGTATTGGTTGTACCGTTACCAGTTAAATTTGCCTTGGACAAACCAAAATCACATAACGCAATATGTCCATTTGCATCCAATAAAATGTTTTCCGGCTTTAAATCCCTGTAAACAATATCATGATCATGTAAATGTTCTAAGGCCAGAACTAATTCAGCAATGTAAAATTTAGCTCTTTCTTCACTAAATCTTCCTTCCTTTTGCAAATGCCAAAATAATTCACCACCACTCATAAAATCGGTGACTAAGTACAAATCGGTCGGAGTTTGAAAGGAGAATTTTAGACCAACAATGAATGGAGATTCAGTATTTGCAGTTCTGACCAGGATATTTCTTTCACCGATAGTATGAGCAATTTCTTTCTTTTTAACAATAACTTGTTTTGATAAAACCTTCATTGCATAAATTCTTTGAGAATCTTTCTTCTTAACTTGGAAAACTTGACCAAAGGTACCTTTACCTAACAGTCTTAAGATTTCAAAGTCACTTGGTCCGTAATGTCTTTTACGGATATTTGAATATTCTAACTTGATTCTAATTTTACCAGATATTGGTTCATTTGGTAGTCTCGGTTGTAAGTCATACCACTGCTCAACTCTTGAGTCGTCAATTGTTCTTGGGTTAATGGTCAGATGGCCTAAAAATTTACCATCAATTGCAGTATCATAAACAGAAACTTGTAACTGAGATTTTGAACCAATAACATCGAAAATTGCAGTATGATGCCAAACAGGATTTGCCGGACTATATTGTTGGCCACCTGGTAATAGTCTTGATGCGTTATTATTAGGAATGCGTTGGTTTTTCGCATCATAACTTTCAGGACCTCTGGTAACAATTTCAGATGATTCAAAAGTACAAACAACATAAGGTTGGGAATAGTTTGAAGGGACATTTAATCCACGGGCTTCCATAATATTTATACGAAGTTTACCTCTTTGAACATTTTCAGAGACATCATTGGCATCAGCTATTGAATAACCTGCTGTTTTACTTGAGGAAGAAAATTGTTGTTGAATTTGTGGTTGGTAATTATTTTGATGATCTATTTGTTGTTGTTGTTGTTGGAGTTGTTCTTGTGTATCAACATTATTAATGTTTAAATTTTCATTATTAGTTGTATTTAATTGAGCTGTTAAATTACTTTGTGGTGTACTGTCGAATTGCGTGATTGATCTATTAAGTGCATTTGGATCGTTAATGGTTGTACCCATGGCATAAGAACTTTCATTTATACCAATGGTTGGAGTTGCATGGGGTAATATGTCAGATGGAAAACCGGTTGCTGAAACAACACGGCTGATTGGTGCAGTTTGTTGAACTAAATCTGGAGTTACAGATTTTGGTTTAACAAATCCAAATAAATTTTTAGCAAAATCAGACATTATATAGGGAGTAAACTGTAGTAAATAAAATAAAAATATGTGAAATCCAATTTAATAATATCATAGAAGTTAGTATTTTGATAAGCAAATTGAAGAAAAAAAATCTCGACTTCAAATTATTGTAATTTTCTAGGACGGGACAAAAAACACTGGAAAAAAAGTACATACATACTGTTAAAAAATGTTAGTAGGAGTCAATTGTTTTAAATGTGTTGTTAATTTGTTTAATTAGTAATGGCCTGAACAGTTGATGCTTTTGGATGAAAAAAAAATATTTCTAAACTGTTAAAATGACAAAATAAAAAAATAAAAAACGCTAACAGGCAGGAGTTGACCTATAAAGAGACGTAAAATTGTATGGTTAATCAAATATGCGAATGACTAGCTATACTTGCAGTTTCTTGATAAAAAACACAGTATGCGATGTGATTGGGTAAAGTAATCTAGTGGTCAAGATACTGGTCTATGTATTGTATCTTGAAGTGTAAATCCTAACTTGATTGAGGTATGATGTCAGATGCCAGATATCTGATTTCAATGAGTGCGAATTACGATGAACGGATGAAGACGGGATTGAGAGGCAGCAGACAGAAAGTTGGTGGTGTCTGGTGGTTGTATGCAAAGATTGGGTGGTCGCCTTTAAACACTGCCTAACAGATATATTAGAATACTGATAGTGGATATTAATTTATAGTTCTACAGAAACACAGCGGCAAGAAAAAGGCGAGAGAAAATTTCTATTTTTTGAATTCCCGTTTTTCTTTTTCCTTTTTTTCTTTTTACATTTTCTGGCGTGCGACAGGAAACGTTGTCGCAGCAGCAACATGAATCGGAGAGGTTGGGGGCAATTTACAGGTATTGAACATGTAGGTTGGCGACGAGACAGCCGTTGAGCACGACGCAGTTGTCAGAAAGGCCGATCTGTTTGTTGCTTTCCACAAAGGTTTTCTGGTTGAACAATGTCCAGACGCTTTCGCCAGCTGCTAGCGTGTATCCGTTGACTTTGGTCACACGCATGATTGAGTCTCTAGATATGTTGTCATCGGCGTTTGCAAGTAGCTGGTCAAGGTATTCGTGGGTGACAACATTGCCAAAACTGTCCACATCACCCACTGTTGTCTCTTCAAGCCGAAGACGTAATCCATCTAGCTCAACTATAAATAAATCTCCATCCTTTGGTCCTGTAGCATTAGTAGTCTGTTCCATGTTTAGATATTTGAATATTGGTGCAACATTATAATTTTCATCTGAACACATCAATGCTTCCCACTCTGCCGAAGTTTGTTGTGCGTTACACATACTTTTAGATGCATTGACAAAAACTGAATAAAATTGATCGTCCATTTCCAGTCCCTTGTTATCAATCAAATATAATGGTTTCCTTAACGTCATGGCGTATTCCCAATCCAATCTATAAAAATCATGATCATCATTTAGTATACTTGAGTGTACGAACTGTGTTGATTGGGGTATTATTTGACATTTGTCCAAGTCTAAGTAATCCTTTGAATAAACAGAACTTAGTAATCCTGCATTTAGCTTTAGATTATTTTCATCAATTGATTTAACTATTTCATAATCAGCTTCGTTTATGCGCATTCGTTGACCATATTTATTACCTAAAATTTTACCATTGGATGATATCTCAAATGAATATAAATCTTGTATACGGTAAATTATTGGTTTAATGTCTTTAATTGTTTCATAAAACATTGTTTTTAAATTGTTGAATTCCTTATTTAAAATAAATTTCGGGTTATTCAGAAATCTACTCAGTAACCCAACCTGTTCAGATTCTTCTGTTTTATTCCAGTGATTTAATTCGTTTAAATTTAATTTATATTGCGAATTCAATTCAAGTATTTTATTATCATACCAAAATGGATGTCCTTCAGTTGTAAAAATCGTATTCCCCTTTTGAATATCGTTGTCAACATCAAATAATAAATATAAATATTTTAAAGTTTCACTCAACACAAAACTTTCTTGTCTGTTTTGTCTTCTATCATTAATGACATCTAATGAACCACTAAACCCACATGGCGCAAGATAATGTTTTCTTAGCACTTCCAAAACATCCTCCCCTATACGTAAATAAAAAGGATCTTTTGTAGCTCTATATAAGTGATATGTGGATTCAATAAATTCAGGTCTTAATGGATACCATTCAAGACTAACTGAATTTTTAACCAATAATTCATTTGTTAAATTCAAATTGAATCCAGGTATAACATCACCATCTCTGTAGGGTCTATCTAATGAACTAAAATACTGTTCAGATCTTAATGGTAGAATGTTCCAGCGTTCTGGAATTGAAGCATAATTATTCCATAATTTGAAGTAAAGTTTGTGTAGTTCAACTGAATTTTTAATGTCACCACTTAGTACTTGTAACCCTGGGAAAAATGCGCTTAGACTATCAATCCATTCAGTCGTTGCTAGTCCAGTATCTGCGTTTAAATTTGTAAAAATACCATTTTTATTTTGCGAATGTGTTAATAATGATTTATATGCGTCTTTCCAAATATTCAAAAATAAATCATCATCAAATAAAATGGAATATTTTAAAGCATATTCATAGAATGAATCAATTGAAGCACCGATTCCGGATGTTGAATCAACGAATAGTCTTGATTTTGTGTTCAGGGACATGGGGATTAAATCTAAGTTGGAACGTTTACTCCAAAAATCCAAAACGGAACGTCTTGAAACGTCTTCAAAAATAGGATCATTTGTTAATCTTGAAAGTAATGAAAATTCAAGTGTTAACGATGTAACCCCTGCAGTACACTGATCTTCCATCAACTTATTTGATACGACAGCTGGTCCATACATTAAATTTGTTCTCGGATAATTGAAAGTAAATGCTTTTTTACTAATATCAGTAAATCTGTCATCTTCATTAAAATGATTAAATGATAATATTAATCTTTTACCTAAATCGTAGGCTAATTTCAATAGAAATCCATCATAATCATCAATCTTAAATCCTCGACGATCGTCAATTGCATATAGATGTAATGTTAATAACGATCCCAACAGTCTGATGTTAGTTTCGAAAATTTGAACTGTTGAATCAATTTCAAAATTTTTGAAGTTTTCATTAATCAATTTAACATATTTTCGGAAACTTTCTTTATCATTCATAAGTATAAAAGTATCAATTGAATCAAATAAAGTAATTGAGAATTCACCTAAAACGTCATTTTTAACTGTATTAAATTGATTTTTAAAATCTCGTTTATTAGGCTTACATGTTAACGGACATACTTCATCATATGGATATCCAAACTCCATATATTTTTCCCAGGAATACGTAAATAAGCTTTTTGTTTCATTTTTCAGAATATTTAAGTGATTCCGTGTAAATGTGGATTGAAAAATTTCTCTGTCTGTAAAATTAGATTCATAAGTATATTTTTTAAATTTGGTATCTTTTATACTTTTGCAATTGGTCGATTGAAAAAATGTGATTATAAAACATAATGTTAACAATCGGTGTACACATAATTGCATTGTATTTGGGTGTATTTAACAAAAGAAGTGTGGAAGACGAAAACGATTAAGTCATAGAGAAGTAAATTGAAATCAAAAATGCGAAATTGGGAATCAGAGATCTCAGCCTGAAGATGACTGAATATTACTGTATTAGGAAAAGAATACTGGACATAACTGGGTTACATAAGGGCTAACTTGGTGAAATGTTATATGCTAGTCCCATTTTTCACTTTCACAATGTTAGTTTGTGAGGAAACAGGGTGAAACATACGATGCTTTGGTCAGTAAATCTACGAAAACTACAAGACATCATAAAATATCAGTATCAACAGAATCCAGTTTTTGCCCACGATACTAAACAAGAACCCAATTTGAAGCAAATCTTACAGATACACCGACTAAGAACATCTAACTACTGATAGCAAGATGTGCACAGATGCATCAATTCCCAATGCAGCAAGAAACTCGAAATTGGCTGGATCGCACCAGAGAAATCAAAAAAACAGAGAAATAATCAGCCAAAATAATGTAAACAACCAAAATGGCAGTGCAATCAATCGTCATTTCACACTGTTTCACAACCTAATATCCACCACAATGGCACCAGTTATGCGTCGCTCCACCAGAATCGCATCCATCAAAGAAGATGTTGTGATTACTGCAGACAAACCTATCGTTAAGGACAAAATTGAAATTACTAAAGTCAGTAAAGTTGAAAAGCCAACAAAGAAACCAAAAGCCACTAAAGTGGAATCTAAAGTGGCTAAGAAAGTTGAAAAAGCTATCAAAAACCCTTTAACACCTGTGAAAACAAGCAAGTCAAGAGCAGCCAAAAAGGAAGATGCAGTGGTGCTTGACAATGATGATGAAGACGAAGAAGATGAGGATGAAGAAGATGAAGAATTACAAGTTGGTGATTCATTACCTGAAGATTTAAAAGTAACATTACAAAACTCAAGTGAAATTGACTTATTGGAATATGCGAAGAAACATCATATTTTGGTTATTTTTGCATATCCAAGGGCATCCACACCAGGATGCACCAGACAAGCGAAAGGATTTAGAGATGAATTCGAAGAATTAACTAAATTAGATGCAACAGTTTTAGGATTAAGTGCAGATTCAGCAAAGGCACAGGCAACGTTTAAGACCAAACAAGAATTACCATACGATTTAGTATGTGACACCGAAAAGAAATTGATTTCTTTATTAGGCTGTAAAAAATATCCTACTGGTATTATTAGATCACATTTTGTATTTGTTGATGGTATTTTGAAATTTAAGAATGTCAAGATAAGTCCAGAAGAAAGTTTTACTAAAGCATTGAAAGAAGTTAAGGGATTACAATAAATTGGTTTTAGATATGATTGATTATTGTGTATATTATTTATTATAGTATATTGTATTAATATTATTTTAGTTAACATTTCTTTTAATTTAAATTTTCTTTAAATATTAAATTTTTTATAAAAGATGTAAGTAGTATACGATGTGTATGTAATATAGAAAAAATATCCTTAACGGTTAGATTTAGCAACTCTTTCTAATTCATCCTTCTTCTTGATAGCATAAGAAGTAGAAGAACCCTTTGCAGCATTGACTAATTCTTCAGCCAAACATTCAGCAATGGTCTTAATGTTTCTGAAAGCAGCTTCTCTTGCACCAATGGTTAATAAAGCAATAGCTTGGTTAACTCTTCTTAATGGAGAAACATCAACAGCTTGTCTTCTAACTGCACCAGCAGAACCAATTCTGGTAGTATCTTCTCTTGCACCAGTGTTGACAATAGCATCAACAATAACTTGTAATGGGTTTTGGTCAGATAAAACGTGGATGATGTCCATAGCGTGCTTGATGATTCTAACAGCCTTTAATTTCTTACCGTTGTTTCTACCGTTCATCATTAAAGAGTTGGTTAATCTTTCGATAATTGGACATTGTGCCTTTCTGAATCTCTTGGTTGCGTATCTACCTGCAGTGTGAGAAACAAAAACTGGTTGTCTGATTTGGATGTAATCGGTTAAAGAAATATCCTTAACAACGACATCTTCAAAGGACCATTTGTTGAATAACTTAATTTCAGCTGCACCTGCTTGGATTTCCTTTTGGATTGGGGTTGCTAATTCAACATATTGAATTTCAACTGGTTCAGAGATGATTTCTTCTTCGAATTGTTGTTGTTCTTCGACGTCAGACATTATTTGATGAATAAGTTTCCTGGTTAACAAATCAGTATCAGAATCTGTCTATCCTAAGGAATTCTCTTCTTTAACATATACCAAATAGTGAAAAATTGGATCCCTCTGCCAGCGCTCACAACATGGGAAAATCTCCATCGCAGCGGAAACCCAGTCACATCCCCCAATGGGGAAACCCACCCGCACACCGCACAGAAAAAGCGCCCATCCTGCACCCGATTCGCCCAAATAGGAAACAACACGCACAGCAGGTGTTACCCGGCCCCCAACATGCAATCTCGCAAATTGCCACAATCACCCAAAGAGGAAAGTGCCCATCCTCTTAAAGTTACCCGGTTTCCACCGCCCATTTTCTCGTTTCTCTGTTTCCTTTTTCTCTTTCCCAGAAAACTACCCCTCTTTTTGCAACTCCGACTCTCCGAAATCTGTCTGTGACTATCCCCGTGGGGAGAACTGCAAAACACACCCAAATGCTTCCATATAAGAGACACCGGGTTTCTCTCAGAACAGGTATGCATATATTCAACTGAACAGATTACATCCCACATATTTACAATCCCCAACCCCCTTATGCCGCTTACCTTCGAACGAGAAGACTCTCTCCCTAAACTCCCACTTCCGGATGTCCAGTCATCCATCATGCAGGCCCTGAAGGCTCTCAAGCCTTTGGTATCAGAAATGGATTTCCACAAGGTTGTCAACGATGCAGAAAGGTTTGTTAAATCTAAGCAATGCATCATTTTACAATCCCATTTGAAAAGAATACATGACACCAATGCTAACTATTTAAACAGTGAAGGCATCTCATCAACAACTTCAAATGTGTACGGTGATTTAAGAGGCCAAACCTTGCCAAGAAACCCATTTTTCATACTTGAAAATGACCCAATGAAGAATTTTGCTCCAAGTCAAGAATATAGAGCAGCTGTTTTAACAACTTCCACTTTGAGATTCATCGTTGCATTGAAACAGGGTTTCCTTAAATCTGATTTCAATCCAGTTACTAATCAACCTTTAACAATGTCCTCATATCATAATTTATTTGGTACAACTGTTATACCTCTAAACAACGGTATTGGTATTAAGAAATCTTTAGATTCAAAACATATGATTTTCATGTCAAGTGGTCAGTTTTATTCATTGGTTGTATTGAGTGAAAATGATCAAATTTGGTTTTCAAAACATGAACTAAGTGCAATAATTAAAAGCATAATTCATGATTCAAAACTAGCTAAAAAATGTAAATCGAATTTCAATATTGGTACTTTCACTTCTGAATCAAAATCTACCTGGAAAATGGCTAGGTTATCTCTAGAAAAATCAAACAAGGAACAAATGGAACTTATTGATTCCGCTTTGTTTATCGTGTCATTAGATGATGAAAGTTTTAATGATTCTGATGTTGATGACAAAATTCAATTGGTCAGTCATGGTACTTCCAGAATCGATAAAGATGGTTACCAATACGGTACCTGTATTAATAGATATTATGACAAAATCAACTTGGTTGTTACTAAGAATGCGACTGCTGCATGTATTTATCCTGCTTCAATCATTGATGGTACAACGGTTTTAAGATTCATTAGTGATGTTTATACCGATTCCGTTTTAAGATTAGCCAGAATGATTAATGGTAAAAACTATACCTTATGGACCGAGATAAACACAGTTCCGATTAATGACAAAATCATTAAACCAACTTTTAATCATATTAAGTTCAATTTAACAAATGAGATTTCAAACGGTTTGCATTTGGCTGAATCGAGATTAAGTGATATAATTAATCAACATGAATATGTTTCAAAGAAAATCAATGTTGGTAAATCCTATATTCGTGATAAAATGAAATTACCAACGGATTCCTTCATTCAAGTTGCAATTCAAATTACTTATTTTGCATTATATGGTAAATGTCCTTCAACTTTTGAACCAGTTTCAACAAGGGCTTTTAGAGATTCAAGAACTGAACCAATTTGTGTTCAAAATGAAACTTTATTAAATTTATGTCAATCATTCATTTCTCAAACAACAGATTATGAAATTTGGAAGTTGTTTTTAGAATCTATTAAAAATCATAAAGATTCAGTTAAAAATGCAAGTGCTGGTTTAGGTTTTGAAAGACACTTAAGTGCTTTAAGATCTGCATTTATACAAAGAAATATCTTAAACAATTTACATCCAGATTTAACAAGAATTGAGAATAGTCCTATCCCGGAATTTATTTTTGATCCATTATTAGAAGATTTATACAAGCCTGAATTAATTGCTGCTAATTGTGGTAATCCTGCGTTAGATTACTTTGGTATTACACCTTCAATACCATCAGGTTTTGGTTTTGGTTATATCATTAAGGATGATTATATTACGATTGTTGGATCATCACAATGGAGACAAACTCATAGATTTTTAGATACATTGGAAAGAGTTTTCACCAAGCTAAGACAAATTTGGAAGACTGTTGTAATTAATTCAACCACAAACAGAGATCAAGAATTACAACATTATGTCAATTCAATTCCAATGTCAATGGTTACATCCAATAATTCAACTTGGTTGCCTGCTTTATCAACTAATGCAACAATGAATGACTCACCGGTTTCAACAGCTAGATCAAGAACTGATGATTATATAACTGGTGGTTATGATTATTTCGATGTTGAACAATTACATTTCAGATCTGAATTGAATTCAAAAGTTCAAAGTAGAGTCATTAGTAGAGTTAGTAGTCAAGTCAATTTGGGCAAGATCCCAAGTTTCAAAAATATTAATTCGGCTGATCATAATAGCACACCCAAGAACGTAGGTCGTTTATTAAGCTTACAATCTGATTTTTAGTTAATTATGGTGGGGCCTGTCTATCAAATTATCTTCCCCATACCCCCATTATGCTTTATTATGCAATTTTATGCAATTTTTCTTATGATTTTTCGTTATTTCTTTCTATTGTTATTTTATTATTTTTTTTTCTTCCATTTATCTATTTATCTATATATCTATATAATGTCCATTTATTCTTTATGATATTCTATATTTTATTTTATATATACCTATTTTCATACAATATTATGACGTACTTGTTCTAATTTCCTAACTTTTTCATCTAAATCGCTAAAACCAAAAGCCAACAAAAGATTTGCAATAATCAACAAGATAGCTGATATGAGAAAGCAAACCCAAAGCAAACCAAATTCAGCCAAATAACCAGTTATATAAGGACTCACAGATCTTGCAACTTGTTTACCAATGTTAACAGTACCCATAACTTTTGATAGTTCCAAAGGTTCAACCAATGTCGTTAAAATAATTTGTCTTGGAACAACATCAAATGCAGTAGTCATTTGATTTAGCAAATAAAAAAATGATGCAAGTCCAAAGTTAAATCCTAAAAGTGGTATACATATAAAGAATAATCCACATGGAATCTGGGTCAAAATAGATGCTTTAATTGGTCCAGATTTTTTAGCAAACCATGCTGATGGTATAGATGATAATGACATTGCAATACCTGAAAATCCAAATAATGTACCTAAAATAATCGATGAAGTTTCATATCTCCTCTTAAAATAGTAAACAATCCACGCATTTGGCATAAATCCATAACCAAACGAATCAAGCATGAACGGAACCATCAATTTAAATAGAACCATCTGTGTTTTTGGTGATAATCCCGTTATTGTTGTATGTTCAACAGTTGATTCTATTCTCGATATTGGTTGATGACGTTCAGAGTTAGTTGAATTGACGGTTATATCTGCTGAATCCAAGGTTGAATCATTAATTGAATCATATGAAATTTGTCTTTGTAAGATTTTATATTCTGGTACATAGGATGCTTCAACTTTAGGAGAAATAAATAATAATGAAATGAATTTTAAACTTGACGTGAAAACTAAAACATAAAATGTATATCCATAAGCAACTTTAATTGAAACATTTAAATTTTTGATAAAATAATTGATCAGAAAACCAGCAAGGAATGATCCCAATGATCCACCAATTGATCCAAGTACATTATGAATCGCATAAATCTCTGGTCTATGATTAGGTGGTGTTAAATGAGCTAATACCGTTTCTTCGATAATTTTGAATGGTCCCGTATCGTTACCAGATGGTGAAATAACTCCAATAATTGCCGCAAATAATAAATATTGATAATTTGATGTACCAGTTGCAAATATTATACTTGCAATAATCATCAATAAACTACCTAACAGCATTATAACTTTATTTCCTATTTTGTTTGCGTTCCAGGTAAGAAAATATGAAATTGCTGAGTCTCCTATCATTGTTAATGACATAAATATACCAATTTTAGATTCTGAAATATCCAGTTCTTTCAAGTACAACGTTAAAATTTGATTTGTTAATCCGAATGAAATCATTCTTATGAACACTGAAAACCAAAGCAATCGAATATCCCTGCTTGATTGTTTTAACGAATGTAACATATGTGTCGTCATGGTTGACCTTTGGCTATGAAGATTAAGTGTATGTTTGTTTGGTTCTATTTCCTGCAATCTTCCAATCTTCAAATATTGCTGATTTCTATTTTGGGAAGGTGAAGAAAACTGAAATTTTGAATTTTTTTTTTGTAAATTTTCACCTTTTCAGGTTTCGAATTTGGATTTTCCCTCTCGCTCTGGGGATTAATGTAGTTTTTACTTTATATATACTCTTAGAACAGTCGAATACAATTCAAACAAAGACAGAACGTGGTTGTTAGGATAAACACATAGTCACCAGAAAGACACAAGTTTATAGAATCCCAACCAATCCCTCAATTTTGTAAGATATAATTTATCAGCTTTCAAAATAAAATCACTCAAGTTTTTTTTCAAGTTTTAATGTTTTTATTTTCTTCTAAAAATTTCAGAATAATTAATAATTAATAAACTTATATATCAAAACGCCATCACTTATTAAAAAAAAAGTTAATTTGGCTAATTTACCAAGATATCCATGATGTCGGGATATCAACAAGATCATAAACAAGATTTTAATCAGTACCAAGAGAATCAAAATAGTCAAATTGAAATGACCAGAGATAATTCAATTAACCGGGAAACCGACACATCTAAGAAATCAAAAAGATGTAAAAAAATTGCTTGTACGGAATGTAGGCAACAGAAGGCAAAATGTGATGCATCGGAAAAGGCTCCAGGCCCATGTACACGATGTTTAAAAAGAAAAATTACTTGCAGATTGGATGGTGATTTTAAAAGAACTTTCAAAAGAGCCAAAATTGATGAGTTAGTTAAAGAATATGAAATCATCAAATCAAAATTGCAATTAAATCCAAATTTGATTATTGGTAAGGATTTGAATCAAAGTCAACTACCAATAGCTTCGCATCAAACCCAATATTCCCCACAGCTTAAACCAATCCAACACCAACAGGAGCCTAATCCAAATTTTATTGGTTTACAAAATTCAACCGCAAATGATCCAACATTCAATACTTTGAATACCTTGAACAATTCATCGTCATTGCCGGATCCAAATATATTCCATCCAACTAATGAATCACTGCATATTCCACGACCATCTATACCCCATTCTTCATCGTTCAAATCGCACAGTCCATTGTTGAATGTAAGTAGATCACAATTTTCTCCATCACCATACTTAATTACTAAATCAAATTCTCCATTAAATCCTGAATTGAACATAAGTATGGAGTTACCATCAGCCAATAATTCAACTTTAAGTACAAATGGTATGATTCAACCTCAAACTCCCTCCATAAGTTTGACACCAAACCTGCCATCTTTATTTTCAAATCCTAATCCCAATCCAAATCCAACTTCCATTCAAAGTCCAATCCCAAAGCCAAATGTCAATCCAGGCGGTTTGAATAATAGTAGTAGCATGTACAATTTAACAACGTTGCTATCTGCAGCAAGTGCATCCGTTTTAGATGCATCAAGTAATGATGACAAAAATAGAATTGATAAGGATAATAATGTGAATAAAAGCACAACTCATAATAACAATGTTAAAGTTAAAAATACTACGGATATATGTCAGTCGAACGATTTTTCAACCTGGAAGATTGTACATAGAGCTGTAAGGAAACCCAAAATTGATCCATCTTTACTTAAATGTTCTCCTAAATCATTGGGTGACGTGACATTAACAGAGGAACAAATTGTTGTGTTATATTTGACTTTTTTAACGCACTACCATCCACTATTACCAGTTATAGATATCAATAAGAGCATCGAGTTAATTTATAGATTATGTCCTGCATTATTTTGGACAATTATGTTTACAGCTTTGAGAGGTCAGCATTCATTATCACCAGTGATTTCACAATCTGAGTGCCAATCATTGTATTTTGCGGTTTCGCCAATTTTAAAATCAGTTTTAGCGGAAATCACGATTTCTCCAATCACACGGTATGCCCCATCAGAAGTGGATGAACCAATTTTGAATGCATCAAGTGTTTATTCAGTTCAAGCATTTTTAATTTATACCTTTTGGCCACCTTTAACATCATCATTAAGTGCAGATTCTAGTTGGAATACTATAGGTATTGCCTTTTACCAAGCAATTAGAATTGGGTTGCATAGACCTGGTTTAACATCAGATAGATTAAATTTAACGAATCAAGATTTACTAAATGAACAAATTAGAACGTGGATTGCGTGTAATATTGTATCACAAACAATTGCATCGGTTTTTGGATTCCCAGGATTTTTTCAACCTTATGGTTCATTATCTTTATCCTTGTCTATAAAGGGTGATTCTATACCTCATTGTTTAAGACAGATGTTAGAAATTCAAACTTTTGAAGAACAAGTGGAAAATACTTTAAATAATAACTCATTTGATCCGTTAAGGTTTAATCAGACATCTGAAAGATTGCCGATGATCCAACTACTAGAAAATGAATTAAATCAACTAGAGCTAAGACTGTGTTGCAACAATGAATTTCCAATTGATGATTTTAGAGTTTTATCATTATATACGTCTAGATTACATTTATTAAGTTACTATTTTTTAGTTTTGGATGAAACTTCAACAAATGAAAGTTTTGAATTGAAAAGTGGATTTATTAAAACTTTTAATGCTGCATTAGCCATAATAAAACATTGTCAAGATTCACAGAGCAGAAATCCGTTGTTTCTTAATAATTTACCAAGTGCATACATTTTAACAATTTGGCAAGCGTCTGTTGTTATTGCAAGATTAATTAATTCATCATATAAAAAAATCTTGGATTTTAATGTTGGTAAATCATTGTATCAAACAGCAATTGATTTAGTTATGAAAGCTTCTGTGGTCAAGCATGATTTACCATATAGATCATGTGGTATAATGAAATCCACTTGGAATTTGTTTAGAACTTTGGATCAAACTGAGAACGAAAAATTTAAAGTTACTGTTAAGTCAAGAATGTCTGTTAATATATTTTTTGATACATTGTGGATCTTAAGAGAAAAATGTGGTATGATTAAATTAAAACCTGGTAATGAAAAGAATAATAATATAAGTGAGAGTAATGAGTCTGATAGTGATGTGGGAGAAATTGACAATGTTCGTGAAGGCGAAACTAACGATGATAGTTTTATTGAAAACAAAGAACCTAACGGTGCCCATAATAAACTAGCTAAGGATGTTATTTCTCAAGATAAAGAGTCAAGGACATCAAGTAAAGATAGTACTATAACAAATAAAAGAAAATCTATTTATCATCCCGAAACTGCAGCTAGAAGAATCATTAACACAATTCCATTAGATCCACAACCAATTGGGTTGGTTGAAACTCCACAAGATAGTAATAATAGCAGTAAACAAGGATCACCATATCTATCAAATTATAAATCACCTTCTAACACAATTGAGACCGCTACTTCAATTAAAAAGATAATTACACCTCAAAGTCTAGCTAATGCTTCATCGTCTCAGTATCACAGTTCACCAGAGAGTAGACAGAATGGTTCGACAACTAATAATACTCCATTAGAAGCTAGAAAGAATGAATCAGCAAATACTCCAAAGCTCCACCCGTCACTTGATATGAGTATACGCACGCCTTGCAACATCCAAAATAATAATGAATCATCATCTACACTTTTAGGTGCGAACAGTGTCAATGCACGAGCATCTACTGACATTATAAATGAAACAATTCAAAATTCTAATGTTTGGGATATTGGAAATGATCTAGACTACGACATGCTTTTCAACGACATCGAATCTGTGATGAACGAGTTTGGTTTCCATGCGAACTATTAAGCATTCATCTGTATAATACAATAGCTATAATAATAGCTAATATTTAATATTTAATTTTAAAAACTGTATAACAATTAATAGAAAAATGTATGATTAACCTCCCATTATGAAACTAAGTGTGATATATGAAAATGCATCTGTACACCAGAGAAGTTTTATGCTTTTTTGAAATTTTTCACTTTTTTTTTTCGAGTGAGCATTTCAATTGAAAGAACCCTAAAGAAACCTGATTAGGGAGTGATTTGACTAGGTTTTTATACCAAAAAGACAAGCAACAATAAGTTTACGTGATGCCTGCTGAACTTCAAGACGCTGTTCCAGATATTATCATTGGCGGAGATCAACCTGTCAATGAACACGAAAATGAATATGAAAGTGAAAATGAATTAGACAATATTGATGATATTAAAGCTGAAAAGAAGGTTAGTTTTGCTGAACTTGATGATGAAAATGGTGAATCCGAAGAAGAAATCAGAAAACGAGAATTTGAAGAAGGTGGTGGATTACCAGAACAAACGGAAAATCCAGATATTTCAACTTTAACCCCAATTTCACCTGAAATTATTAATAGACAGGCAACTATTAATATTGGTACTATTGGACATGTTGCCCACGGTAAATCCACCGTTGTTAGAGCTATTTCAGGTGTCCAAACCGTTAGATTCAAGAATGAATTAGAAAGAAACATTACTATTAAATTAGGTTATGCGAATGCAAAGATTTACAAATGTAATAACCCGGAATGTCCTGAACCTGATTGTTACCGTTCCTTCAAGAGTGATAAGGAAATTCATCCAAAATGTCAACGTGAAGGTTGTACAGGTAGATATAACTTAATTAGACATGTCTCTTTTGTCGATTGTCCAGGTCACGATATTTTAATGAGTACCATGTTGTCAGGTGCCGCTGTTATGGATGCCGCATTATTATTAATTGCTGGTAATGAACCATGTCCACAACCCCAAACTTCAGAACATTTAGCTGCTATTGAAATTATGAAGTTAAAGCATGTTGTTATTTTACAAAATAAGGTTGATTTAATGAAAAAAGAAGCTGCTCTTGATCATGAAAAATCTATTTTAAAATTCATTAAAGGTACTATTGCAGATGGTGCTCCAATTATTCCAATTTCTGCACAATTAAAGTATAATATTGATGCTGTTAATATGTGCATGGTTAACTCCATTCCAATTCCAATGAGAGATTTCTCTGCACAACCAAGATTAATGGTTATTAGATCTTTCGATGTTAATAAACCAGGTGCTGAAATTCAAGATTTAAAGGGTGGTGTTGCAGGTGGTTCTATTTTAACAGGTGTTTTCAGGATCGGTGCTGAAATTGAAATTAGACCGGGTATTGTTACAAAGGATGATAATGGTAAAATTCAATGTAAATCAATTTTCTCAAGTATTATTTCATTATTTGCAGAAAATAATGATTTAAAATTCGCAGTTCCAGGTGGTTTAATTGGTGTGGGTACTAAGGTTGATCCAACTCTTTGTAGAGCTGATAGACTTGTTGGTCAAGTCGTTGGTGCAAAGGGTAATTTACCATCAGTGTTTACTGATATTGAAGTTAACTATTTCTTATTAAGAAGATTATTAGGTGTTAAGACTGATGATCAAAAGAAGGTTAAGGTTAGAAACTTAGAAGTTGATGATGTGTTGATGGTTAATATTGGTTCTACAGCAACTGGTGCTAGAGTGGTGGCAGTTAAGGCAGATATGGCTAGATTAACTTTAACTTCTCCTGCATGTACAGAAATTAACGAAAAGATTGCATTATCAAGACGTATTGATAAACATTTCAGATTGATTGGTTGGGCTACAATTAAGAAGGGTACCACTATTGATCCAATTAATTGAATTAAAAAATAAATCAAGTTCAGTTCGATCAGTTAATTAATTAATGAAAAAATTGAAAAATAATCAAATCCACGATATCTCTATAAATTTTAATATGGATGGTTCTTTTTTTGTTTGTTCTCTTTATAGGATAGGGAACGATGTATATTTAGTTAAAACTTTTTTCTTGATATAAAGTAATCCTTGTTTTCAAGCATTTTTATTATACGTTTCGATACTATTAATCTTTAATTTGTGGAATGTAGATTATTCATTATTCAATTTTAAACCACTACAAAAACAACTGTCTAATAGTATGATGTTTATGCTTACAAAAAATAGTTTTCCTTGTATTGCTTAGATGCTAAAAATTTACCATAGGAGTCAGTTTCCATCATTCTATAAACTTTCCTTTTGATTTCCTCATAAAAGACGGAAATATCATCTAAAAATTTCAGTTTTGGGGCAAAGATAATATCTGTCGGTGAAATTGGAGCACTTTCAGTGTGTCTTAAGTGTTTCAAATTTAATACTAAATTAGGTTGCAATTTAGCAAGTTTCATATTTGATTCATCCTCTGAACTTGGTGTATCTTTACTATCCGAAGAATGTATTTTATTATCGGCTGAGCCCTTTTCAACATTACCATTATCACTGGAATCGCTGACACTACTAGCATTACTGGCACCACTAACATGATCCGCATCATTAACTTCGCTATCAACATCGCCATTGTCGTTATCATTATTGCCATTTTCATTTTCGTTATCATTATCATTGTGATTATTATTATCAACCTCATTTGAAACAATAATGTTTAACCGTTTTCTTAAATCAGAGACATTCATTATACTTGTATCAAAATTAACTTCCGATTCAATATAACTTTGAATTTGAAAACGTAATTTAGAATCAATATTAACCTCGTTTGGGGAATCTTGTGAGATATACATTGTGAAGATAGTGTACACCTTTGATAAACAATACTCTGATAATTTATTAATTGCGGTGTATATTGTTAACTTCTTACGTTTCAAAACATTTGATTTTGGCTCATCAAATACAGAATCATTCTTAATCTCCTGCAAGTAATTTTTCTTTTCTCTATTTTTTAAAGAAACCATTTTCTTTAATATTTCCATTTTCTTTTGAAAATCAACTATATCATCCAAAATATCAAGATTTTCAACACACATATTATCGATCATAAAATCTCTAAATAAATATTTTAACCCAGGATCTCTTAAAATTTTAGTTAATGTAAAAACTTTATCGTTTGTTGGATCTGTTGGAGTTGAAAAATTATGTCTAATGTCGGAAACCAGCAAAGTATTCCATCTAACTACTTGGTTTCCCTTTTCAGTCAACACATACAGTGAATCTTTTGATGGAATAAATATCGAATTATCTGAAGTTTTGCAAGTTATTAAGCCTGATTTCAAAAAGTTTTTTGCAATCTTTAAAGCATCTTTAACATAAACTAAATCAGTACAATCCATTAAATATTGAATCAAGGCTTTACCTGTGAAACAATTGTTAACAACAATATCTAAGTTATTGACTTTAACTGATTTTTGTTTGAAAAATCTTAAACCTTTGTTTGAAACATAGTATTGAATATGTGAATCCGAGTCTGGGTTAGTGAAAAATCTATGATAAAAAGGAGAGTTTTGAAATTTTGTATTTGATGAAGAAGTATCTCTATTTGCTGTGTTTTCTGATATCATTTCTCCTCCATCACTTGCAGGCTCCATTTGTCTTTTCCTCAAATAAGCTGAGAAAGCCTCACTGTCTTCTAATATATTACCTTCATTATTTATACCATGAATTTGAGAAGTCATCGATTTTGATTTTGCAATTAACTTTGACCCAAGATCTAAAATTGGTTCAGCATCATTTTTCGATGACCAAATATTTTCTTTTGGACCCATTGTACGTATGAACAACAATTTATTAGAATGCTCAGTATGCATAATATTATCTGTTCTAAAATGTCTATCGAACATCATTAATTGCATTGAATTAAAATTAGAATTCAAAACTGGTGGTAATTCTAAACCCTTGACATTGGCTATACCTAGTTTCAAGCAAAATTGATGTAAAAGTGCAACACCTTTAGGAGTTGGTTGTAAAATTGTTGATGTTTTAGTAATGTTCTTAAGAGTCTTGTCATTTGGACAATGTAAAAATTTTGCTGTATAAAATATTTGTAGCAACTCCAGAGCAAATTTCGACTTAATTTTATAAGAAAAGACTGTTTGTGTTGTGTTGTATAGAATATTTATATGCAAATCAGCCATCACATCAATGGCTCGTTGAACAGTAAATGAATACTCATATTCTTTTTTGAAACTAAATTTCAACAATGAAGATGAGTGTCTTTTTGATCCATTATTTAAGCTCAAACAAAACAATAATATTGAAAAAATATTTTTCAGATCTTGATGATAAATCTGGCCATTTGGAGTTCTACTTAAAGAATTCAAAGAAACCTGATTATTAAGTTTCGGCTTAGTATTCATGATAAGACAAGAAAACCTATCAAGAGACGCAAATCAAAAACTAGTACCAAGCAATAAACAGGATCTATGATTTTCAACAAGAAAGAAAGGGATTTATTTTATAACATCCTGTCACTAAGCAGGCACTATCTCCATATCCGGCAACGTTTAAGCAATCTGAAACATAAATTGCTAAGAAAGGAAAAAAAAACGTTTTTTCGTAACTTTTTCCTGTCTAATGGGGAAATCGTTGTGTTTCATGTTTCATGTTGCGGTTTCATATTTTTGCAAAATTATGGGCCAAGAAATAGCCGTGTTATTGGAAACTTCAGGAATTTGCAGTTTATAAAGTGTTGGAAATTGAGAATAAAATAATATAAGTACAAGAAGGGGGAGCAGAAAAGAGGACATAAAAAAGATGTGGATTTCAATCTTTGCTAGGAGACAAAAGGTCTAGGATTGAAAACAACTAATAATAATGCCAATATATTAATTGCTACAACAATAAAAATAAACTTTCCGTTGAAATGTTACATGTTTTCCATAAATATCAAAGGTTCTTCTTCATATTTTCCATGTTGATTAGGTGTCTAGCCATCATTCTTGCTCTTAATTCAGCAAAATTTCCTGGCTTACCAATATTGCTGTATTCAATATCTTCGGATCTGATGATAGAACCAACACTCATGAACATACCAAAGAAAGCACCTGAACCAAGGATGTATTGACCTAAAGTGTTAACAACACCATTTGGTGCACCTTGTTTTAAGATTGCGTAACCACCGAAAACTAAACCGGAAACAGCACCGACGGTACTCTATAGTAAAGCGATATAAGGAATGAGATTGAGTGTTAGTAATGTGAAATGTAAAGATACAAATAGAATGTTGGTTGTAGACTGTAGAGTGGAAATAGTAAATTTAAATATATATATTTTTTTTTTTTTTTGATTTAAAAATATACATACACCCATGAGGAAGCCCATCTTTAACTTGTCAAAAACGGATTGCTGTTGGTATTGAACTTGGACTTGTTGAACTGGAGGCATGCTGTGTCTTTTGTGTGTGTCTTTTGGGATGTTTGAAAAGATGGTGACTGGTGATGTATTGGCAAAAATTGTCTCAAAAACTTCATCGTTTCGTTCGCACAGTGAGGAATCTCATTAAGACGTTTAGACAAATGTTTATATAAATAAATAAATAAATCTACACATTCCATCCACTCCAGCTCATATTCTGACCCTGCATTGGATGGTTTTGTTGCTGTTGTTGGCTTTGGTTTTGTTGGTTTTGAGGTTGTGATGGCCATCCACCACCGGTTCTTTGATTCATATATCCTTGATTCGGATACTGTGAAATGCCGGGCTGTTGTCCATACATTCCAGATGATGGAACTGTTCCATTATAATTCTGTAATCCCTGTATGCCTATACCGTGATTGCTGCCCATATTAGACATTTGTGTCAGTTGGTTCAGCTGGTTTATTTGATTAACATTGTTTAAACCATTCGCATTACCCATGTTGTTTATGTTCACATTCATGTTCATACTTTGCATGTTTTGCATGTTTTGCATGTTAACATTGTCCATAGTGGACATATTATATTGATTATAATTGTTTGGACTAGAGTTCGAGTTATTGCCAATCTCATCAGAAATTGATAAATACTGCTTCTTTTGTTTATCATTTAGTGTGGGTTTGGGTGGTAATGCAGGATTAGCATTGCTTGTACTTGGTAATGGAATAGGTGAAGCAGTTGACATTTTTCTGGATCTTGGTGGAACAGGAGGTGGTGATGCCGAACTGGACGCTCTAGACCTTGGCGGCGGTGGTGGTGGCTGTAAAACATTGTTGCTTGTAGTGTTCATGTTATTGGCCAGTGAATACATTGATTGGGGTCGTGGAACAAATCCAAAATAATCTTTATTTTTATCTGAAGTTGCTCCTGTCACTTCAGAATATTCTATTTGAGGTTTTAACGATGATGCTATTGGTTGGTGTAGGGGTGATGGTAGTGGCAGTTGCTGCTGTTGCTGCTGTTGTTGTTGTTGTTGTTGCTGATACAAAGGTGTCGTTTGAATGGCAGGTTGTGGGGCAGCGCCAAACAAATTTTGAAGAATTCTACCATTATTACTTGTATCTATCGAAGGTGATATATTATTAGCAGCTAATGATGAAATATCATTAAAAGTATTACTTTGACTGTTAAAACTAAATGTTTGTTCAAATTGTTGCATGAAATGCTCTTTCATTGATTTTGATGCACTACCCGTGAGATCTGCTTTTAAGGCTTGTAATTCATCACCAGTATTATTTTGGGAGGCTCTCTGGGTAATATTTTTAAATGTGTCAATATTAACATCCTTTAGTTCTTCTTCTTCATTTTCAATAGGTTTAGGAACACTAGGTTGTTGTGATATTTGTAACTGATCATTATTACTATTTCTTGTTTCAACACCCCTTAATTTGTCTAACAACTGATCCATTGGTAACGAAAAATCTAAAACATGTTGCTGAGAAGGATTAGTAATGCTTGCTGCACTTGGTTGTGCTGGTTCATTCATTATTGGTGATGATGAAAAACTTAAAACTTCTGAAAATTTAACCTTCTTATTTGAATTTTTAGAACTTTTAGGTTCTAACGATGGTCTTTCACCTGTTAATAAAAATTCTGTGAACGAATCAATATCTAACTTCTTCTTTGGTGCATTCGGGTCTTCTATTCTGGTGGAAGTTGCTGAATCATTTAACCCTTGCTTTCTTTTACGTGATAAAATAGGTGTCGGATTTGGAATTGGTGCTGGAACTCTAATTAGTGATCGTGTTAATGCTTTGCCGTAAAGCGCATGTGCCAATAATCTCATTAATGCAAAGAATTGTCCAATATTTAATGAACTTGCCCATTTGGCAAATGTTGATCTCATTCTTTCTTTAACAGCTTCAGGAATTTTAAAATTTTGTAGAAATAAAAACACATCATCAATTGTAACAATTTTCGTTAAATTTTTCCTTTCTTGGATGTTTTCATACCATCTTAAATAAGTTTTTACCTCTTTTGAGGTAAGCTCGTTAATTGTTAGCGATAGTGGAATCGAATTATCATTATCTGTTATAAGTGTGTCTGTACTACTTGAATGTGTTTGATTTTCAGAAATTTGATTTAATTTTGTAATCGGAATATTTGACTTATTATCGAGTGTTTTCATAGAATCTAGTGCATCTACACTCTGTGACCTTGGAACATTACCGATCTGCATCGAATCAAATGCTGCAGTTAATTGGGTAGCAGAAGCTCCAAGATATGGGAATTTAGCTCCATTGATGTTTGTAGCAGATGGGTGCGATGAGTGATTATTTGGTGTGATAATTTGAGTATCCGAAATATTTTGTGAACATAATAATTGCTGGTTAAAAAAATCATCAAAGTGGTCAGTATTGTTTTGCGCTGTATCGCTTTGTGCTGTACCATTGTTCGGGGAATGCATTCCAGGAATTGTATTCCAATCAAAATTTGTTGACATTTTGTTTTGTTTTGTTTCGATCTATTTTGATTTATACGATTAAGTTCTAATGGCGGATATAAGTTAATCAAAAAAAAAACTTCTAAATTTTCTAATTTAATGGTGTTCTTTGAGATAATTATTTTGGACTACTAATTGATATTAAATAACTTATCTTCAGACAATAATGAAAGTAAGACTATGTTCAACTATCCGAGTTTTCCCTAATTTCTAGACAAAAGCTTTTAATTTATTTGTAAATAATCGTGTATCTATAAAATTCAATACCCAACCGTGCGTCAAGCTTTAAAGGACGTACAATTGTGTTTTAAACAACACCGCAAAACTAGGCTTTATTGAACTGGCATCAACCTGAAGTATTAATGGAAATCTGATACAGGACGACAAATCTTTCGGCGAGCACAAAAACAGCCCGCGACGGAGGAAATTGTTGTATTCGCAACATGAATCAACTTTATACTTTCTATGTAGTTAATATATACACGCAGAGTGTTATATGAAGGAGGAAGGGACAGCTTGAGGGGGGAATATTTAATTGAGTTCTAGTTTTGACATGTTTGAAATTTTTGATAAATAATGTTGTAGCTTAATTTTTGATTTTTCTGGATGTTCCAGATTTTCTGTAACTAAAATCAAATGAATGTTCTTGACTTTCTAAACTTTGGGTTTTTTTTCGGTTTAAAACTGATAATTGTCCTTTTCAATAAATCTTCATATCCTGAAGAGTCTGTTTTGAAATCAAAAACAGACGATGGTCCCAAAACTAAAAATCTTAAAGATAGTAGTAAAACATTTATAAAATATTGGGATACATTGATAGCCTTTGTTTTGGAAAAGACATTTCATTCGAAGAAGAAGTTAGTGGTTACAATGGTTCTGTTAGAAGTGTTGCCAGATAAGAGTGCCTTTTTCTAATAGTGAACTTTCTTAGGATGTTCCCGACTGGCACATTGAGATCATATGAACAACTTTTATTTTATTACGACCAGTTGAAATTAATAGCATTTTTAGCTGCGTATTGACTAATGTACAAATAGAATGTTATATACAGGGAAAAGAGAATTATAAATTTTGCTGAATCTCCAATAATTCACTTTCAGACAGGTGTGAATGGTGATATGCATGGGGAGATGATATGTCAGTTGGAATGTTTTTAGCCTTTTTTGATTTGGTTGTTCGGTATGTGGCCTTTTTATCCATAGCTGCACCAGGTTTTCTCTTCGCAGCTGTTTTCTTTGTCTTTTTTGAGGTGGTTTTAATCATGTTATCAGCAAGATATTCTAAATAAATGTCATTAGATGGAGATGTTACTGAGTCCTTTATTCGGGATTTGTTATCATGCATTGATTTCGAGGAAGTTTTGGATTTTCCTTTTGGTTCATTTGATCCTAGAATTTCATTCCATTCCTGATCCAATAGCATCCCACTATCTAACAATTCAGACGAGCTATTGGATGAATCAAAGAAACCATCACAAATAACTTCATCTCTTTTTGAATCAACCTCTTTTAAATGTTTCTCAAACTTTTTAAGTTTAGAATGGTCGACAGAAGAAAAAAATAATTTCTTTTTTCTTTTAAATTCTTCTTCAGTTTTTGAAATTTGAAGTTGAACCCAATTCAATTTCGTAGATGCATCTAGTTTTCTATCTAATTCTTCTATTGGGCGTTGTGGTTTGGTAGATTGTTGCGTCATACTACCTAAATTTAGATTATCATCCAAGTTATTTAACATTTCTTGAATCTCATCCATTTTTAGCAATTCGTAAATATCAAGTGATTCACCATGTGGGATTGGATTTGGATTTGATGGTGTAATACAATCAAAGTCAACTTCCTTACGTAAAACAAAATCAATATCAACGCACGAAAAAAATGCACAACTTTGTGGAACATCTTCAATACCTAATTGGAAACAGAACATGGATCTGGTCCATAAATTGGCAATTTGTAACAGCATGGCGCATTTATATCTATCTTCTTTTTTCGTCATATATCTAACTTCATCATGAACTGTAATAGCTAATCTTGCATTAACACCATAAATATTACATAAATATTCCATTGATATCAATAATAAATGTAGATAATCAACACCTGATGATTGAATTGCCCAATTAATACGTGATGGTAAAAATGATTTCGAATTTAAATTTGTCCTATTTAATGCGGCAGTAATACCAGCACCTAAAACAGGAGTTTTTGGATCATCTTGTTCTGCAATACTTTCTAGTCGATTGAAAACAACACTCTCGGAGCCACCATACCAAATCTTTACTTTCTCATCAGAATCTGGAACTTTAACAACATTTGTCTTGCCCTTAGTTTCGGCATATAATTGCTTTGCAACTTCATCTGCCTGTTCATCTGTTATAGAAGGGTTGAATTTTTTTAATAGTGAAGTTGCAAATTTAACCCCGGCACCGTAAATTCTACCATAGTTAAAAACTTTAGCCTCATTACGTGAAATGCCTAGAATTTTGGCTGTTTTCGAATGTAAATCGGTGCCTGCGTTTTTTGTACCTTCTAGAGTCATCCAACCTAATGCAGTGCCACCATGTAATCTGAAAACAGAATCACCGACCAATGACGCAATCCAAAGCTCCTCGCTATCAACATCAGCACCAACAAAACAATAACCTGGTGGTGCCTGGATTAGAGATTTAAGTTCTGAACCTAAACGTGTCTTTTTTGCATTTGAAGCAGTAAGCCAGGTTTTCTCAACTGCACGACGTGTGATTGTACCCATTGGAACAATTTGTGGAATGATGAAACCTGTTTCTTTGTCTTTTTTCTCTTGGGCATTCCAAGGTCTTAAGTCAGATTCATAAATAACAAACTGATTCATAATACGTTCTCTGGAAGAAACCCAATAACTGTTGGTAACATTTGTTTCAAATGCTTCTTTTGCTAATTTGTGCGTGGATGATAAAACTCCTTCTTCATAATATCTTAAAAATGGTTTGGAAATAAGCGATGTAACTCTAGCATCAGCTCCATTTTCATGTGGAATTTTGAACAAAACTTTATTTTTTGAAATCAAATTTTCAAGACTTGCCCTAACTATTGGATCCTTTTCTAAAAATTTAACCTCTACTTCTATATCGTCATTTACTTGTTCTTCTTCTTCTTTCACGGATGTTTTTTGTTCTTGTTTTCGTTTTGTTTTCGTTTCTTTATTTGATTTTTTTGATTGCTTCTTTTCTTTCGTTTCATCAGTACCTGCTAATATATCAACAGGATCAAATTCAATATATTTCCTGTCAACAAATTGTTCTCGATCTGTTTTATCCACAATAAAACACCAACCTTTTGATTCAGTCCAAAATATAGGCTTTTCCTCCCACAATAACTTTAATAAAAGCAAGGAGACTCTACTTTTAATGGTCAAGGTTAATTCATCTTTAACGACAAGTTTTTTATACCATTCAGGATATCCTGGTAGTTTCTGCTTCTTGTAAGGCTTGCCTGATTTTGTTAACTTAACTGGAGTTATTTTCCAATCAAGTTGACTCAACCATGGGTCATTTTCCCAGGGATTATTGTTCTGTTTTCTTAGATCGACAACTTCTTGACATATACTATGAACTTTTTCTTCAACTTGGTTCTTTGAATCTTGATACATTTTTTCACAACGATGGATGTAATTTTCCCAATCAGTTGACGTTGGAAGAAATGATGTATTAATATGTCTTAAAGCAGAAAAGCTAACAGGATGCGGCACAACCTTCTTAAACGTCGGATACACTTTATTGTAAACATGGTATGTTGCCAACACGTCATTTGCACAATATGTCATCAAAACTTGAAAAAGATCTCTAATCTCTTGTGGTTCTGTAGTAGCAAAATGATCACGTAATTGTTTTTCCATTTTAATACCACAATGAAGTTCCGCAACATCACTTAACTTATTCAAACTACTACTCTTCATCCATGGGTCATTTCTAATTGCATTATCAACATCACTATCATCATCAGCAGATTCTGAATCAAGCACTAAATTTGACATTGTAAATTTTAATTCTTCATTTTGAATCATATCTCTGAATTCTTCCAATGTTTTCTCTTGTGATTTAATTTTTTCTTTGACATTTTTCTTGTATTTCATCCAAGTGCCTCTTTGACGTGAGCACATCCCACTTACAGCAACGTGTAATGACATTGTATCTACATAAAATGCTTTTGATGCGTTGACATTATATTCTTCAAGAATTCTTGCACGGTCAAACGAAACGTTATGCCCAACAATAATGCACTCTCTCTTGTCTGTAGCAAATGGAATTAAATGCTTATTTTTCTCATTATCTTTTGTTAGATATGGTGAACACCAAGAGTACCAAGCCTTTGGAGACAAACAAGTTGCCATGACGGCATATGGTGACATTTTATACAGCACTTCACAATCATAAACTAATTCATTTTCTAGTGGATATTCAACTGATTCTGGTTCTCTATTCGGAGCATATCTGGTCCACCCAGCTTTAAACACCCATTCATCTGGCCTCGGCAATGGTGTTGCTCCAATATTTAGAAGATTTTGGACCAGCTGATTATAATTTTCACCACTTTTTTTGCCGATATTATGGAAATGTTGATTAATGTTTGAACCTTGCAATCTTGGCAATTTAAAATTAATTTCCGGGTTGACTGAACATGGTTTTCCTAAAAGTTCATTATCTTCAAGATATTTTAATGAAATTTTTGTCAATGTCGCAGTTGGTTTAGGTAATGAATGTGTTGGGAATAGTTGTCTATGTAAGTCGTTTGATAAGTGCTGAATACCGCATGCATTTTTGTTGATATGTTTATCTATTGTATCATTTTTTGTTACCGCTTTAATTACCATTCCTGTGCTGAAAAATCTGCATGATCGCACATGCCGCCATTTTTTTGCATGGCGAACCAAGTACATAATGTTATTTAAAGGACGATGATCAGCTTGCAGAAGATAAAAGGTGATTTGTGATAGAAACTTACTTGCATGAAATCAAGTTTAAAGTTGAAAAAAATAATTTTGCAATTACATGTTACATTTCGCATATATATCCGATTAGTCTTTTTACTGAAGTTGAAGGGAAAAACAATCTATACTTATGTTTGGCTTTGTTTATTGCCAGTTGGAACATAAATCGGGGACTAACAATGAGTGACCGGTGGTTTTCTGCAAAAAGTGGACAACTTTTTCAAATGTGTAGGCCACGGGCATAATGGATGTGCGTTCCCACAATAACTGGAACTTAGTATACGATATGCATGATATTAAAAATTTACTATCGCCACAAAAATACTATTCTTGACTATATCAATTGCCAGTTTGATCAAACTTCAATTAAGTTGTTAGTGATTGATGTTAGAAATATACTCATTTTTCAAAAATTAACATGTAAATAAAACGGAAATAATTAATTAGTTTAGTGCATATTCTCTATATGATCTACATATTTAAATAGTAACCACTGGTTTAATAGTCATAAATACTCTTTCTAACATAGCCTTTCTTGTCTAAAGATTCAATATAACGTCCCCAGAGCTTGTTTTTGGAGAAGCATTTAGCATCACCACACAAAATAAAACTATATCTTGCTCTTGTTAAGGCGACATTCATTCTTCGTTCATCGGTCATAAAACCAATATTACCTTCATCATTAGATCTAACACATGACATAACAATGATATTCTTTTCACGCCCTTGGAAAGCATCAACAGACGCAACAATTAAACCATTAATATCACACACAGTAATATTTTGCTTTTTGGTCAAATCTTCCTTGTCAATTGATAATTCAAGCTTATACTTTTCTGGGTTGACAACTGGATTCTTTTTAAATGCCTGGATAAGTAATTCTCTTTGCGCAGAATAACCTGTCATAACCCCAATATCCGATGCTTTAACTTCACGTTCTCTAATTAACATTTCGACCAATTCAACAACATAACCAACTTCAGCTTTATTGATCCAGGAATAACCAAAATCTTCACCATAAATTGAAAAAAGTTTGGATTCTCTTGCATGAACACCTTGATGATCATAATAAAATACAGGAAACTTCACTTTCTTCAGTTGTCTATCTTTTTCAGTAATGCCATCCTTCAATTTATCATCATAAAATTCATTTCTTGGGAACTCAGAAATAGCAGGATGCATTCTATATTGTGTGTCAAGAAGGAATGGCTTTTCAAATGTCTTATCATTCAATACTCTTTCAAATAAAGATGTCTGTAAAGCTTTAACACGAGTGTACACACTCAATTGTTCTGGATCCCCAACAAGTACAATCTTTTCACAACCTTTAACTGCCATTGCAATTAAAGTTAAAGGTTCTGATGACTGTGTTGCTTCATCCATAATAATAACAGGTATCTTATCTAATTCTTTAATGTGTACATTACCAATACTTGCAGTTGTTGTGAAAATGACATCCTTTTGATGGATAATGCCTTCACCCAATAAGCTAGATTCTTCAATGTATGTTGCAAATTCTTTACTATCAATGCTTCTAGGATCTTTGCGTAATCTTTCTTCAACATCTTGTAACTCTTTGGTCAATTTCTTAGAAATCAAATTATGTAGGCAAATTGGTCCTAGTTTATGATCCATGGTATAATCTTTTTCTCTAATACTTGAAGTCACACGAATAATACGATCTTTATGATGATCCACCATTTTTTCTGCAATATTATCGACAGCCAAATTGGAGGATGCAACAACCATAACTGGTTTAACACCACGATCTAATAATTGCAATACAGTTTCGTAAATGGTCGATGTTTTACCAGTACCCGGGGGACCTTTCATGATAGTGACATCATTTTCAAGAACTGAATTCAAAGAGTCTTTTTGTGAATCGTTAAGGGTTGTGTAATACCTTTTGACAAGATCTTTTGGAATTAGTGATTTAATTTTCTTTTTTCCAAGAACTAAGTTTTGAAATATTGGATTTTTAATATTACCCATTGCAGCAAATATTCTGCGAAGCACAATACTACCAGGTAAATATGCAAAATTGTCTGGTTTTTCTTGCCTTGGGAAAGGAGTTGAACTCCAATCATAAAAGCTTAATTGACACATTGTAATTTGACCTTTTTTATCACCATCAATTCTTGCCTTTAATGGTGTGCAGATCAATTCGCCATCAGAATCAAAATGACATAAATCACATTTGACAACATATGCAATCCAGTATTGTGGAATTTTTTTCCATTCAAGTTTGGCATCTGATTTTCTCATAATATAAATAGGTTGACCTCTAATAAATGCATGTTTCTTTAAATGATGCATTTCATCAGGAACGTATAATTTAAAACTTTCTTCAGTAGAAATAAACATGGTAATATTTCTAGAATTTTCATATCGGATAAATGTTTGTTCACAAATTTGTTTCGAAAACATTTCTTCAATAAAAAGACAATATGTTAAAAACTGGTAGTATGAGTCTAAATTTTTAAAATTCGTGCCACTATCATCCCGCAATGTTTTGTCAATTATTATTTTTAGCTTGTCAAACTTTTGTTCTAGTAACTTTTGCTCTTCAGATAAATCATCACGGGTAAATGTTCTTGTTTGAATATTTCCTAAAATATTAACTCTATGTCCATTCGCATCATATACACGGCCATCATAATCATCAACATAGTCACTATCATCATCAAGTCCACCTAAAAAGTCGTAGTCGTCCCTTTTTTCATCAATATCATTACTATCATCACTATCATAACTCTCTGCAGCTTTTTCAGATTCTTCAGATTCGGGCGCAGAATCTAATTGTTGTCGTTTATATTCTCTACCATAAATCCAATTCACATTAACGTTATCTAAATTGATATCATACGGCTCTTGCGCTTCAATACTTCTCCATGAAGTAACCCAATTATTAATATCATCTGCGAACGCGACGCAATTAATTTTTGATGAGCCTGTATACGCTTTGTAAGCTTGACATATCCATGGGTTTGTATTGCCTTTAATACTTTCAACCTTGGAAGATTTTGTACTTTTTATATTATCAATCGCAGAAAGTAAAAATGTTGGTGTTTTAATTCTATACTTCCCGACTTCAGCATTTAACTCACCTTGTAAAAAATCTTTCTTTAAATATCTTATGTTTGAGAATAAATCAAATTCATTAAAGTAGTTAGGTAAAATAATTGCAGATGTAATATTTGAATTAACACCTTTTTGGGACAAGTAAACACCCAAAAATAAATCGCTTGATTTATATCCAATAACATGGAATTGCTTTTGTGAAAATGAACCCTTAAATCTTTTTTGAATTTGATTTAACGTAGAACTTAATAATTTACCGTAAATTCTACAGTTATATTTTTCCTCATATCCATTGTGAACGATCAAGAAAACACGAGACTTAGAACCAATTTTACTCAACAATTCACCAACTTCAGATAAGTCATGTTCTTCAACAATAAAAACAACCAGAGGTTTACTTTCCTTTGCGTAAGTTGAAATTCTAAGCTTCAGCTCACCCGCTTCATAGCATTCACAATTGATAACATCATTACCTTCAGGTTTAAAATTTCTAACGTTGTCAAAAAAGTAAGAGTTGAAAATTGCGTTGCTTTTTGGTGTGGGCTCATAAACAACTTTATCATTTTTATCCAATAAGACACCAAATAAAAAATGTGTATTTATAGTAATTGACTCATTTTTTTCATACTCCATGGTATTCATCTCCTTAACTGGAAGCATTGGTGCATTATCGATTGGCGATATTAAAATATTGGTCTTGACAAAATCTTTTAGACTAATATATGATTCATCTGTTGCTTTCTGTAGTCTAACACACTTATCCAGACAATCTACATACACACTGTGATATGTCATTGTATTGTGGATAAATTAAAATGTCTATGAATAACATGGCCAATTCATAATCTAAAGTTCTATAAACTAGCTTTGGTTGAAGTACGTGGTTCATCAAGCTCTCTACAGAAGCTGCAGCTGAAAAAAAATGAGAAAATAAAAAAACATGCAGAACAAAAATCAAAATTCCACATGAAAGTTTAAATTTTTACGACTGCTATTTGCATGTCTTTTTTTCCGTTGCACAATATATACGTACATAAACAGGATATATTTACACATAAGCTTCTGCATATTTTAAAAGAAAACGAAATAAAATTGAACAAAGTAAACCGAAATGAATTGAGTAAAACTCACTTGGTAAGGATAAAAATAAATCACAAAAACATATCCTGGTAATTTTCTTTAACATATCCTTTCTCATGTGGGGAATCGAGATATTTCTTCCACATTGGATCTTTTGATAAACAATCTGCATTTCTATATAAAATAAAATGGTACTTTGCCCTTGTGAATGCAACATTTATCCTACGTTTGTCGTTCATAAAACCAATATTACCTTCCTCATTGGATCTAACACATCACATGACAATGAAGTCTTTTCCTCTACCCTGAAAAGCATCAACAGAAGCAACAATTAAACCATTGATGTCACAAACGGTAACGTTCTGTTTATTAGATATGTCTTCATTATCAACAATTTCTTCAATATTGATATTTTTTGGATTAATGATCTTGTTTTCCTTCAAACGTTTTGTTGACAGGTTCCTTTGAGTTGATGATCGGTCATGACACCAATATCGTTCAGGTTAACTTTATATGTCTCATAAAGTTTAACAACAATATCTTCAATATATTTTGCCTCATCAATATTTGACCAGGATGTAGCCATTTCTTCACCACCAGAAGTGACATTTTTTGCTTCAGATGAATTAATTATTGGATTTTCTTGAGATGGTAGCGCATACTTAATATCCTGCATACGGTATATTAATACCACTATGATTAAAAAAATATTCAGGATATTTCAAATCAAATTTCGCTCT
This sequence comes from Pichia phayaonensis, assembly GCA_030558305.1. Classification (NCBI taxonomy): domain Eukaryota; kingdom Fungi; phylum Ascomycota; class Pichiomycetes; order Pichiales; family Pichiaceae; genus Pichia; species Pichia phayaonensis. Next base: position 57,331 of record JAJMSE010000014.1, read on the forward strand.
GTCACTTGCAGTAATACTATCCTTAAGTTTTTTATCATAGAAATGTATTTTTGAGAATTCAGAAATATCAGGGTGCATTCTATATTGCGTATCTAACATAACGGTATCTTTTGATGTACCATTCTTAATAACCCTTTGGAAGAGTGACGTTTCTAATGGTTTAATTTTAGTAAGTACACTTAATTGTGCCATGTCTCCAAGTAAAACCATCTTTTCACAACCGCCTATACTAAATGGAATTAGCGATAAAGCTTCTGAAGATTGTGTCGCCTCATCCATAATAATAACGGGGATTAAATGAGATTTCAAAAACGATTGTCCTAAATCTGCTGAAGTGCTCAGTATAATTCTTGATTTACCAGCTATACTCTTTTTTAGTTGAAACATTTTGTTCATTAATTTAGTATATTGGCCTCTCTCAATAAGAGATGGATTTTTATTAATATTAAGTTTTATTACTAGATCTTCATCCGACAACAAATCTTCAACTTTTTTATGCAAACACATTGAATATAATGGATGATCCGGTCCATATTCGTTTTCCTTCATTAGTGAAACAACACGTAACATTCTGTCTTCATACATTGGTAATAATGTTTCAGCAATATCATCAACAGCCAAATTTGATGCAGCTATAACTGCAATCAACGAATTTTTATAACCATTTTTTATTAGTTGAATGATAGCTTCGTGAATAGTAGAAGTTTTCTCTATTCCTAGCGGTCCTTGAATATTGTAATTTTACTTTTTATGATATATTAATGACACTTTTTTGTGAAAGATTCACATTGTTTTGATAAGACATTTCCGTATTAGGTATTCGTGGTGGAGGTATACCCATTTTTCCGGTAATTATATCTACGAAAAATTTATCAATATTTGAATCCATTGAAGTAAGAACCCTGTCAAAAACAAGACTTGGACGCAATATTGTAAAGTGATTTGAATTATGGACATTGGGGAAATGTGTTTTGTTCCAGAGAGCTAGTATAATATGATAACTTGAATATAAACCAGTTGGAATATTGTTTTTATCGATATGTTCACATTCTTCGTAATCCATTGAAATTGTTGAATATTCAGAAAATTTAATGCATTCAATTTTAGCAAACCAAAGTTCCGGCTTGGTTTGCTAATCCAACTTCATTGCAGCCTTTTTAACTAGAATAACCCAAGAATTTATATTTAAAGGAGATGTTTTCCATTTTCTAGTTTGTGAGAGAGTAAAAAAATCAATCATATCGACATGATCAACAAAAATAATCCCACCAATTCTTGAGTTTTTACTGAATACAATTTCACCATAAAATTGATTATCAAAAAGGTCTTCTAATAATAAGCTATACGATAAAAATTTCTTGTAAGTAGGAAAGGATTTGAATTTTAAAGGAAATATGTCATTAATGGTAGTCCTGCAAATGGCTTTTATACTATTATTTCTTTCCAAAGTATCCTTTGATTTGTTACTTAACGCTGCATAATATTTGGTCCTTTTACTCGTGCTTTTTAAGATTAATTCCATTGAAACTTTTTCTGAAACTGTTTTGTCCTATATGCTTTTCATAAAATCCACCAGTTCATCCTCAAATTTAGGATTTTAACATTGTTTAGTATTAAGCTGAAATATGTTGTAATTTGATTTTGAATTCCACAAACCACTCCAATTATGAACTATGGCATCAATCATTTTATTTTTTTGTCCTTTCTTCCAGTGTTTTAATTGATAGAAAACAATATATGAAGATATATTATTTTCAGGAAAAATATTTTCATAATCATTGATAACTTCTAATTCTGAAATATCGCTCAAGATTAAAAGCAGTGTTTCTATTTTGTAAATATAAAATTTTGGAGATGCCAAATATTAGTAAAACTTGGCAATCCGACCTTTAATTTCATAATTAATCTCTTTTGAACTAATAAGTTCTGAAAGTGGATTTTATAATTTTGATTGAATTCATTAACCAGTTCTTTTGCCATTGGGGTAACAATATCGCTTAAATCATCTTCATTTTCAACTCTTTTACCAATTGAATTTAATTCATTTTCACATCAAGGTGGATTGATTAAAACAGGAGATATAATTTTTGACCTAGGAAAATCAGAAGCCAAATACCTAGCAACCTTAATAGTGCCAAAACCCAGACCAATCAATTGAATTGAACAATAACATGTTTTAGTTTGGAAGCAAACCACATGTGCAACAACTGTAGCATCAATATCAGGTATTGCTGGAGACTTTGTTTCCTTCTTGTCCTTCTTTTGTTTATTGGTTTTTATACCAAAAGTTTTATTTAAAATAATACAATATACATCACCAACACTATTCAATTGTGCAGAAATCTGATAAGCGTTTTCGTTTTTGACATTATCGTCATCCAGAACAACTATGATAATACCTTTTGGTTTTTCTTTACACTTGGAAACATAATATTTTGCATTACGCTTCTTTCAAATTACGAAGTGATTGTCTGATGTTACAGCAAAATCCTTGGAGTTTGGCTTAATAGTGGTCGAATGATGAATTATAATTTTGCAATCATTTAAATTATGAACATATTTTCGTAACTCCTTGGCCATCCGTTTGGTAACCTTAACTTTCTCCTGCAAATAGTATACGTCATTTGATTCCAAATTTAGTTCTCTAAAAGATTGATTAGTTTGTGCTTCTGAATTATTATCATCATCATCCATTGTAATGGGGATTTTATCATTAACAAGATCCTTTAAATTATTACAGTGAAGTAAACCTTTCCCTTCAACTGGTTCTAAATTAGATACGGCAGCACCACTATTTGAATTGATGATATTAACGCTTGAATTTACCGTCTCAGTATAGTTTTCTTTGGCATGTGGTTCAGCATCACCTTCAACAGGATCGTTGCTATAGTTTTCGGCGGCCAACCTTCTTTTTTCACAGTAGAGCCAGCAAAACTACTCAAATTAATAAAGATATTTAACGCATTCCCTATCATTTCAAACCAGAACATCACGTCTCAGTGAATAAACTGGAATCTTTGTAGCATTTCAATAAATAAACGGCCGCGTCAAGATAAAGGATAAGATATTACTTTGTTCTCGGTGAGAAACGAAATTTGGTTTCACCTAAAGTCGCTCCCAGATCTGCCATAACGTTATTTGTCTCTGGACTGATAAGCAATTCAGGTATGGACACATCAGTAATCCTCGGCAAGGGCCTGAACAGATCTCGTCCTATTAACAACTATTAACAGGATCTAGTGCATCATATTTTGTCCAATCTGTAGAGATATTTCCTGTAGTTTACATGTTGGGTATAGTACAATTCAGAGTTTGTCAATTTTTAACATAAGGCCTGTCTTTTTGACACTAAACAGGACACAACACGCAACATAAGGACAAAGTAGCAACATAAAACATAAACACATAAAATAAATGAAGCACCTAGTAATCATCAGGGGATTGTCTCATATAACTTTTATGTTCCAATACTCTGCCCATAATTCGTCTCCGGATAAACAAGATGCGATACCATACATAATGAAAATGTACCTAGCTCTTGTAAAAGCAACATTCATTCTACGCCTATCATTCAAAAAATCCCATATTACCTTCTCTATTTGATCTAACACAAGACATAATAACAAAACCCTTTTCATGCCCTTGAAAAGCGTCAATAGGGATAACGCTTAATCCATTAATATTGCAAACTATAATATTGTCCCTTTCATTCAAAGAATCTTGATTATCAAAATCTTCAAACGTATATTCCTTTCGATGATTGGGTTGCCGCAGTTAGAATAATAAAAGGAATTGAATCCAAAATGTCGAAATATTTACACCTAAATCTGCAATTGTCGTAAAAACCACATTGATTTCTTAACAAATGTAGCACCCAAAATTGACATCCGATTCATAAAATTACCGTAGTTTATCTCGTCAGCATCACGTGGATTATGTTTTGGCCTATTCACTGAATATTCTTCATTTGCCATAATTGGAATGCCCTTTGAATGAAAGAAAACCTCATATAATGGATGAGTTCTTGTATATTATTTTTCCTTTTCAGAAGAACAAACACGAAAAATCACATCTGCATGGGGTTTCAACCAATGTTTCAGTAATATTAACAAATGCCAAATTTGATATAACAATCACAACAATTATAAAATTGCGTTGCAGGTTATTCAGTAATTGAAGAATTGCTTCATAAATATTGATATTTTACGACTACCAAGGGAGGGGGGCTTTACTAATAGTTAATTCATTTGCTAAAAATTATTCAACTGAGTCTTTATTGATTCATTCAATAGAATTGCATAATGTAAGTCTACATCTAATTTTTGTGATGGTGAGAGTTCGTTCAAAGCTCTAATGATATTAACAAATGTGACACTATTTTATGCATGCACATCTTTAAGAAATCTTTGGTACACCAAAGAAATAACTGTAAAGTGACTGAAAAAAACAAGTTTGGTGGTAGCATATCTTAATCCATATTAGTCCATGCGATCAAATGTGTGTGCCATTTTTAAGTTTTAGTTTGGAATACATTACCCAAGCAACCCACACATCGGGCTTCGAATCCGAGTTGAGTGAAACATACTCCTCTCTCATAATAAACAAAGTTGTTTCTTTGGGAAACGGTTGAACTTTCCAATGTTTTACGCCATTTTTAACAAAGTGAACAATCGTCTTTTCTTGATCACTAAGTAAATTGGCTAATCTTTGACAGTCATAATCAAAACTTCAGGAAATATCCATATAAATTCTGTAAACTATGATTAATAGTAATGGAAACAACTCAACAATACTTACAATACTTACTAGAATGCTCCTAAAAAAATAAATCTACCTCTTTGCATCATTATGTGGAAAATAATTATAAAAAACTCCTGTCCCAGATAAAAGATAACAAATAAAAGATAAAAAAATGGCTGAGCCGCCTGATGATATTTCGCGGTGCACAGAGGTTGTTGTCCGCAGCGTCGATCGACGACAGCCTCTCACAAAATGCTCGTTCTTCAAAAGTGGCTGCTTAATTCTCAATCTCTCTAGTATTGGTTTAAGGTGCTTTGTTTTTGGTACCTCTTTGCAACCACCGCAATGTCTTCTGCTAGAGCACTTACCGATGATCAAGTATGTCTATAACCAGTTTCAGCTTGTTTCTTTCTTTTTTTGAGCCAATACTAACATCCAATCACATTTTATCTCGTTTTTATACAACAGGTTCAAGGTGAACTTAAGAAAATGGAATCCTTCATAACGAAGGAAGCTGAAGAAAAGGCTAAAGAAATCCAATTAAAGGCAGATGAAGAATACGAAATCGAAAAGGCTTCCATTGTGCGTTCTGAAATAAATGCAATTGATGCGTTATATCAAGATAAATTCAAGAAAGCTTCCTTAGCCCAACAAATCACTAAATCTACAATCGCTAACAAGACCAGATTAAAGGTTTTATCAACCAGAGAAGAAGCCTTGGAAACCATCTTTTCTGCTACTTTAGATGAATTAAAGAAATCATCATCCAATAAATCAAAATATAAAACACTACTTATAGGTTTAATTGAAGAATGTCTTTATTCATTAATGGAAACATCAATTACTATCCAAGTTAGAAAAGTAGATGTATCAGTTACTGAAGAAGCTGCAAAGGTTGCAATTGAAAATTTCTCTAAAAAATCAGGTCTTTCTGTCGAATATTCAATTGATGAAACTAATTTCTTAAATAAAGATCTTGCCGGTGGTGTTGTTATTTCCAACAGTTCTGGTAGAATCTCTACTAATAATACTTTAGACGAAAGATTAAAGCTTTTATCTGAAACTGCGTTACCAGCAATTAAATTAGAAATGTTTGGACCATCCAGGACCAGAAAGTTCTTCGATTAGGTTTGTTTCATTTTATCAATCTACCAGCAGCTTAACTTTTTTAATCTTAATTTTGTTTAAATTAATATATCATATTTCCGCTTATATACGTCAAACAAAAATGTCATATTCATTTACTGTATATTGAATTTCATTCTGAGTAAAACCAAAGAAAACCCTAACTTCCCGAACAATAAGTAGATCAGCATAACGATTGCGCAGGAATAATGAAATTTATCGCAAAAAACACAAACGGCGCCATCCAAGTTTTTATCCCAAATAACATCCGGTTTCTGAAGTTTGCCTCCAATTTTCGGTAATAAAGAACATATATTCGTCACTATAGATGAATAAAAACAAGATGTCGATGATGCTGTGCAACATGTCCATCTTAATTCGACCGCAACTACGACGTCTTCCAAGAATATCACATAAATTTTACGCAACATCCGTTTTATCATCAACCTCAAAGGTACTAAAACCAATATCACCAGACGTTTCAACAATTTCATGCACGGTGATTGATGGTATGGGTACAGTACGTGCAGTTTCTAAAAAATTCCCCAGAACCACATTTTTACAACAGAATAAGTTGTTTCCAAGAGACCTGAGAAAGATTGATTTTTCCAATGTTGATGTTGCACCAAGTATAGCAGTCAGAAGCAATGGTATTTTAATCAATTTATTACACATCAAAGCATTAATCAAAAGAAATGAAGTTCTGGTTTTTGATACATCATCCCCAATAGCCGCAAGTAGATTAAGTTTATTTATGTATGATTTAGAAAGTAAATTACAAACTCGTGTTGTTCATGGTGGTATGCTGGGAGTTCATGGCCACAGCTCATCATTGCTTAATCAAAATTATGAATTCAAAGCATTAGAATGCATATTAGTTAATGTCATGGCTATTTTGGAAACAGAGTTAAGAGAACATCTAGAAAAAGTTGATAAAATTTTACACGAATTAGATTCTCAAATTGATAGAGCAAATTTGAAAGATCTATTGGTTTATTCTAAAGGTTTAACTACCTTCTATCAAAAATCCTTGTTAATTAGAAATACTTTAGACGAATTACTTGATAATGATGAAGATCTCGAAAATATGTATCTTACTGAACATTATGAAATTAAGAAATTAATAATGGATAAGGAAAACGAAGCAAATTCAACGAATAAACAACGACAAAACATACATAAAGAAAATACCAATAATGCAAACGAAATTGCAACACAACATGTAGATAATCCTGATCATCTAGGAGAAGCAACCGTTTATGATTCTACATTAAACACCCAAGCAAACACTCCAAATCTAGCAATACAAGGTAGTGAAAGCAGGGATACTGGAGAAATTGAAATGTTATTGGAATCATATTATAAACAATGTGATGAAATTGTTCAGCAAGCCGAACAAATGATAAATAATATCAAATCGACTGAAGATATCGTTAATATTATTCTTGACGCAAATCGTAATTCACTCATGGTGTTTGAATTAAGAGTTGCAATTTTCACATTAGGTTTTACAGTTGCAACTATACTGCCTGCGTTTTATGGTATGAACCTCAAAAATTATATTGAAGAGTCAAATCTGGCGTTTGGAATAGTAACAGCCGTCAGCTTGATGATGGGTGCCATCATGAGTGTTGTTTATATGAGGAGATTAAGAGATGTGCGACGTATGACAATGGTTTCGTCAAAGCAACTTGATAAATTTGATGAGAAAACCAAACAGACATTCTTTGAGCAATTTCAGTTGCAAAGATCACCTCTGCCCGGCGATAAACGAGGCAAAGCCGAAAAGGAGGTTGTTTGGAAATGGCTTCTGGACAAACACAAGTAGAACTCTGTTTGTCTCATGTACATATGCGGTCTTTGACGCATTTTTTCTATAATCTATGTAACTTCCTAATTCGTAAATCGGAACGAAATTCATGTTGGAGTAACAATGGATAAAAAATGAAATCTGGCCACGCTCTATCTGGAAAGCTCTGGAAGAGTTCGATTTGGTCACAAAACAGAACAAAACATTGTTCAAGGTTCACAACAACAACCACGATCTTGGAGTGCAATGACTCCTAACGGAATATCCCAAAGCTTCTTAAATCCTAGTAACAGAGACAAGGACATGGAAGTATCTAATGGTACACAATCACTTCCGTCTTCGACTGATCACGTACAGGTGACTCCTCGCATAAAGACATTGTTCCCCATAGATGCAAAGTTATTTCAGTACTATTATACATTAGAAAAACTAACTCAATTTGAAATCATTATTAAAAGAGTCAAGGATTCTCAAAGGAATGCAAAATCCCCAATTATTGATCCCCAAACAATAATGCTTCTATCAGGTGTAATTTTTAATATTAATGATAACTTCTATCGTCGTGCTGAATTATTACAAAACTGTCAGAAGTACAATCCATCTCAAAAAGTTGATGTTGCATTTATGTTAAATCCAATGTCCTTTGATTCTCTAGAAAATATCAGTAGAAATAACCCAGTCGGCCCATATGGGATACCGTTGGATAAATTAATTCCACTGCCAAATAAAAGAAAGGCGTTAGAATCAATGATATTATTGGAGATGTTATTACATAGTGTTAAAGAAGTTATAAACCATAAGTTTGAAGCTGCCTTAAAACAGTTTAATAACCAACATAAATTAAATGAAACAAGATTATCGATACAAGATAGAACGAATAAATTAGAATTTAATGAATTAAAAATTATAGAAATTTTCGTCTTCAAAGATGTACCAGAAATTGATATCAGGAGGCAAGAAAGTATTTTAAAGTATTACTTGAAATCACAATTTGAATTTTTAGAAATTAAGCTAGCAACTTTTCAAAATATTGTTGATAAAATAAAATCCGAGATTCATGCATCAATTATATCAATCACCAAGCAAAAATTAGAACAGGCAAACACTTTGAGTCCATTGTATGTTATTTATTTATCACTGCTCCGTATTGCTGATATATATGTTGAAGTCAGAAAATCTGGTAAAACAGTCTATTTCCAAAACATCAACTATTTTTTGCCGTATTCAAGGCAACGTAAGGACTTGCAAGGAATCTTGCAAAGAAATAATTTATTGTTTACAAAATCAAAGCAAAATGGCATGCTATTAACTATAATTTCAAAATATGCAAGACGTACCGAAATTAGAAATTTGAATTTAGATTCTAATATTTTTGTTTCTGAATTCAGAAAAGTATCTCTTGAAATGGTTAAGTTACTTGAACAAATGTTAACTGCGCTAAGAGATTTACATAACCAATGGGTAACATTGGTATCGGAAGGTAAAGATAATGATTTCAATAAAGAATATCTGAGAGAGAAATTAAAGGAGAGAGTTGCAAATGATAGAATGAAAAGAATGAGTATGGCATTGGAAAGCCAGAAGGAATTAAAACATCAATTACAGAACCAATTGTCTGGGAGTGTTTCTCCAAAAGACATGACATTTCAAAGAAATCTTAATAGAATAAGTTCAGTCAACAGCATGAATGGAACCGCCAATAGTTCAATTGAAGCAATTGATGAAAATAAGGAACTGAAATCACCTCCAAATGTTTTTCAAAATCCAAATCGAAGAAACGTATCCCCAAATTTGATAAGAGTGAGACCAGCATCAGTTAATGGATTGTCAAAAGCTTCGTCAGCTTCAAATTCCAGATTATTATCTCTAACATCATCATCAGTTTCACCATTCAATAGACCAACTTCTGCAGGTGCTTCATCAACACCATCATCCAGAACAAATTCCTTAACTAGAACTGATACTCAAAGACAACTTTCTCGTCGATTAAGTATTGGAGAAATGAAATCAGGAACCACCAAGAAATTATCAGAAATTGATTCAATTTCCGAAAATAGTGGCGAATTTCTTGAACCTCCTAAAATTGGAAATTTACATTCAACTTTTTTACAGAGAAAAGCATCAAATGGTTCATTAGCATCAACAAATTCACCAAATGGCTTAAGAACTCCGTCAACGCCATCATCTGTTTCGTCGAGATCAAATTCATTAACTTCGTCACCAAGTATTAAAGGAAATGAAATGCTTCAAAGAAGATCAAGTGTTAATCTATCACAATCAACATCATATACACAATTAAGGGCACAAATTCAAAATAGGTCAGTCAGTGGATCGCCATCGAGTGCGGCTGCTGGTGCAGGTACAGCTTCTGTTAGAAGAAGACAATCGATAATTGGTTTAAAGTCGGTAAATGATGAAAGAGAAAAAGAAAAGAGTGATCATGCAAGGGCTGCTGCACTTGCAATTTCAAAGAATGCTCAGCCGCATCTGACTGCACAACAGAGATTACAGAATCATATCAAGAAATCCACCGAAAATGGAAGTGTTTTTAGTAAACCTTTAGAAAAAAGAGTAATGACCACCAAAAGCCCAATGATTTCAAAATCTGAAAGTATTCATTCTGAGCCACAAACTGAAGAGCAAACTAATAGTATAGCTTCAGGCACAGAAGTTGAAAAAACCATTGATGAGTTAATAGGTGTAACTCCACCGGCGTTGGAAATAACACCATCATCACCAGCTGCAAAGAAGAAACTGGTTTTCGACATACTCGATGATGATGATGATGATGATGATAATAATAATAATAATAATGGTAATAATATTAACAATCTAGTTGATGCCTGTACAAAAGTTGGGACAGAAAGTGGTTCGTTATCTGAAGAAGGTAATAATAATGTTTCCGAATTCCCAAGTCCATTAAATTCATTAAAGTCCACATCTCTGGAAGCTCAGAATGCATTAAAATTACAACGTGCTAATCGTAGTCGTTCGAATTCAAATCACACAATGAATGGCAATAGTGTAATAACAAGTAATGGAAATACACCAAGGATGTTAAAAGTAAAACCCAACGGAATTATTTCACCACTCAAACAACCACCACCAGCAAGTCCACTACCAGTATCAAAATCAACATCACCTACAAAGAGCAGAAGTCGTAGCAATTCAGCGGTTCCTAAAGTTTTACCAAGCGTCGCTTACAATGAATTAAGTCGTCAAAGTACAATTTCCAGATCACGCACAAGATCTAGATCCAGTTCGGTTATCACCGGTAATATTATAGTTTATCCTCCAAATAACTCAGACAATAATGGAGAAGAGGATGAATTTGAGAAAAAGGTCAGGTTCACAGGCGTCTGTGAATACAATGAGGATGAAGATGCGCCAACTCCATTACGTGCACAGAAGCAAATCAGACAGAAATGGGCAGCTTATAAACCATTATTCCGTAAGCTTAACTCCCAAGAAGGTATGGTGTTCAAACAGAACCACGGCGAGGACACCGAAGAACTCTCGCTAGCACCGCATTCAGACGAAGCGTCCCTTTATAATCTCAACTCACCCCCCCATGCACCACAATACACCCTTCGCTCGCCTCCCACCACGTCCAGCACCCGTTCGTCATCCCAGACACAGATTCATGTTGCCAATGCGACAAGAAGATTGTCACGAATATTCAAAAGAGGATGATTTCCGTTTTGGGCATCTCGAAAAAAATTTGCACTGTTTTTCTTTTTTCATTTTCCATCTTTTTAAAGTTGTATAATCATATATTACGTTGCAAAAAGCAAAATCTTTTATAACTTCCCCAAACCCCCCAATTTTAAATAGATACAGTCATGTCTGCAGAAGTTACCACTAAAAGGCGTTTTTCGGAGTCCAATGAGGGAGGAGATGTTATTATCAAGAAACAAAAAACCGAGGCAACAATTGATTCAAACGTTAGTATAATAGATGAAACTACTGGACTTTCAAAATGTTTCCATAGAATCAGAGCAAAAATGTATTTATCACTTGCTCCTTGTCATTTAGAACATCCAATTGAAGGTTTACGTCAACAACATTTAGATCCACTTATAATGACATTTAACCGTAAGGTTGATGGTATCATTATTTCATATGATAATATAAAGCTTTCCAAGGAACAAATCAAAAAAAATGATGAAGATGATGACTCTGTTGAATTTAATTATGTTGCAAAAGTTTCAGATGAAAATCCATTTTCATTTTTATGGGCTTATGTTGATTTTGTTGTTTGGAAACCACGTATTGGAGATTTATTAGAAGGTTATAGTATTATGCAATCTCAAAGTCATATTGGTTTACTTATTCATGATGTTTTCAATGCAAGTATTAAGAAATTTTACATTCCAGAAGATTGGTACTTTGTTCCAAACCAAGCAGATGAAGAATCAAATGAAAATGAAGATTCTGGTAATAATGAATCAAGTAAAAACAAATTCAAAAAATTGGGCTACTGGTGTGATGAAAATGGTGTTGCAATTGGTGGTAAAATTAAATTTACTGTACGTGCAATCCATGTTAATGGTAAAGGGCTAGCAGTTGAAGGTACATTACTTACGCCAGGTATGGAAAGAGATAGCAAACCTGTTGTTATGGCTGAACAAATAAAAGAAAATATCAAAAATCATGTTAAGTTTGATTCTGACGATGTAAGTGATAGTAAAAGTAATAACGAAGAACCAATTGATGTTGTTGTTGATGATGAAACAGCAGAACAAGAAATGAAAGATTCGATTCCAGTTATTGAACCAATACACGAAGAAGCCCCAGCTTATAAGGATGATTCATCTGATTCTGATTCCGATTCTAATGCGGACTCTGATTCGGATAGTGATAATGAAAAGGCCAAGAGTGCAGATGATAGTGGCGACTCAATCAATGACAACAATAGCAGTTCTGATGATGCCGAAAGTTCAGCCTAATCATGACAATTCATTTGTAACATATTATATAGATTTAAATACAAACCCGAAACTACACTTTTTAGATAATTCATCCAGAGCTGTAGAGGAATATATAGCACTTGGTGTTTTTGATTTTGCCTCTTGTACATTTTTGTTCGTTTTGATTAGGCCTTGATACAAATTTCTTAGTTTCGATTGCAACATACAATTTACTTTCCAGGAAAGTGAGAGTGGATAGTAAATGAGACATAGCCCCTTTTTACAATTTAACAATAGAAAATGTTTAGTTTGCTACAGGTGTAAGAAAAAAGAAGATATCAATTTCTGAAGATGAATTTCTCAGATCTTGAAGAACGAAACTTTGATTTAAATTTGAACTTTGCGATTTGAGAGACACCAAACCACCAAAAACACCGAAACACTTTCCTTTTACGCTAGGTTGAATTCAAACACAAATCAAACAATTCTCACACACCATGGATGAAAACGAAGTGGGATTCAAAACGACGATGCTATTGATAGAGCATTTTGGATATCAACCGATTTCTGTTATTGATGATATAATCAATGTTATAAATGAAATTATGTACAGATGTACCGAACAATTAGAACAAACATTGATTAATCAAAAAGTAAGCATAGATAAACGACTTGAACAAGAGAAAAGGCAGCGTAAAGAACGTGAAATAAAGGACGATATAATTGTGGATATGAATAACGATGATGAGAAAAGTAATAGTAATAGTAAATCTAAATATTCAATTGAAGATATACAAGTTGGTACTGCAACATTAGAATCATTCCTAGAACATACCATTAATAAAAATTTTGATAAGTTTGAAGTCTATTCACTAAGAAATGTTTTTAAATTACCAGAAGATTTAGTTGTGGGAGGATATGTACGATTGAAACATCACGAAGGATTATATGTAGTTAATAATGTTGACGAAAAGGATAAAGAATTAACAGAAAGACTACTTGAAACAGTTAATAAAATTAAATATCAAACAGAGTTGAATAAATTACTATCTGAATCTCTAAAAAAATATCAAACGCTATTAAAAATGTCTAAATTTATTAAATCAAAATTAAATTCTTTGATTGCTGGCAATGATACAAGTATTGAAAACAAAAAATTAATAGCAACAATTACACCACTTTCCGACACCTTATTATATTTAATTACACAAATACGAAATATGAACAACAAAGTTAATGAACTTAAAAATTCAGTTAACGATGATACATTAAGATTAAGTATTTTAAAGGAATCAAAGGAAGAACAAGAATTGAATATTAGAATTAATGAAATGGTTGAAAGAATTCTCAAGAAACCTCCAACGTTGTCGACATTAGCTGACGTCGACGATGCTAAAGCTAGGGAATTAGTTGGTTTCTTCACTAGTGGTACAAAATGAAAATAATTCAATGTTTTAAGAAACTGTGTATAGTATTGATCTGTAAAGTAAATAGAAATAAAATTATGTTTAAATAATTGAAATGATATATTCACAATGTATATAAAGGATATATATATGTACAAAGAGGTGGGAATAGTTCAAATGAAATTAAGCTAATGACTTCTTAACAAAGTGAATGGCAGTTGGAATTGCCCATAAACCTAAGGCAACGAGAGCAGCTAATTTTAAAGTAAGATTAGTTTGTTCTTCTTGTGCCTTTTTCATTTGCTCTTGGTAAAGCATAGCATTTCTGATTTCTTCTTCACTGTAACCGTTCATTGTTGGATGATGTTGCAGAAGGAAAAGAAACAAAAAGAGTAATAATGTCGTCGACGCAGTGAGATTGAAACTTCATGACAAAATTTGAAAGTGAAATTGAAATTGGAAAATCGCTGAGGGCGGTTTAAGATTCTCTAATTTGAGCTGGTTTTTCCAAATTCAAGTCGGTTTTGTAGTAAAGAAAGACTTGTTTCTTTCCAAAACGTGGAATCCCATACTTGAAAACACAATGTCTGACACAGATGCTAGCAAACAAATACAGAACGTTGCAGTCAATGTAGGAGCTGTTGGTCTCGAACAAGAACCAGTGTTTGAAAATAGTCCTGAACAGGAACAACAAAATGAGCAAAAAGATGCAGAGGAAGAAAAACCAGCAGAATCATCACAAGATGCACAGGTGCAATTGGAAAGAGAATCTTCAAATGCTGATGAACTTCCTCGAGAAGAAGACGAGGAAGAAGAAGAAGAAGGAAAGGAAGAAGAACCAGAATTAGATGTTGATGATATTGATTTTGGTTTTGAATCAGATAGTGAAACTAAACCCGAGGCTGACCTCGAAGAAGATGTTTTAAAACTAAATAAGTTCAAAAAGTCGACCACTGCAGATATATCATCCTCAACTTCCGAAAAGAGAACAAGAGATGACTCGATCGATTCAAATGAAGGAATAGATAATAATGACGGAGAAATTGAAGATGAACAAACTCGTAAAAGAAGAGAATTTGAAGAAAAATTTAATGCATTGATTAAGAAACCAACAAAGAAGAGAAAGAATAACGATGTTGATTTAGAATCAATGCAAGATGAAGCAATTTCACATCTGAAGAATATGATGAAAGATGCAGCATATATGGATATTGATTGTGTTAATAATAAAAAACCAGCAACTAATAAATTAAAGTTACTACCACAAGTTAAAGAAACGTTGTTAAAATCAAACTTATATGATTCAATTTTGGATAATAATATGCTAGAGGCAGTTAGAATTTGGTTAGAACCATTACCTGATGCGTCACTACCATCATTTGAAATTCAAAAGACTTTATTAAACGAATTAGGTAAACTGCCAATTAAAACAATCCATTTAAGAGAATCAGGATTAGGTAAAGTTATGATTTTCTATCAAAAATCCAAAAAAGTTGATTCAGGATTGAAAAGAATTGCAGAAAAACTGATTGGAGATTGGACAAGACCAGTTATGGGTAGATCAGATAATTATAGAGCTAGAGAAATTCCAACTGCTAATTTTGATGTTGAAAAATATCAAACCAAAACAAAATTACAAAGCAGTCAAGATGAAGCAAACAAAAATAAAGTTGTCAGAAAATCATTATATCAAGAAAGTGCAGATAGAAGAAAGAGAGCTGCAGCACCTGAAGCTAGAACATCAGTTTATACCATTGCCCCACAATCTAATTTGGCGTCATTACAATCACAAAATTCCAGTGTTTTATCAGTAGGTATTGGATCTTCAATTAATAGAGACGAAAGATTTAAAGCAATTAATAGGAAATTAACAAAATTATCACAAAAGAAAAAAGTAGGTAAAAAGGATGGTGTTTCTATTGAAGGTAGAGGATTAAACGTGTAGTATAAGTAAAAAAAGAGAAAAAAAATTACAACGATATTTACAATAGGTTACAAATTTTTGGTTTTTTTTATAGTTTAATAATTTTTATAATTTTTTTTCAGAATCAAGTCCGATAATCAAAATTAATAGTTAATAATTAATAAATTTACTGAAATCAGTATTGCTAATTTCTAATTAATAGTTAATTATAATAAATTATAATAAATTCATTAGATATTTTTTTTAAAAATTATTTATTGCATTCTTAGAAGATATATTTGTATTAAACAGATTGAAATGTATAGATTTGGAAAAACTTTATAAAGTAATACTCAACTAGACACAATTATGATCTTGGCTTTTCCTTCTTTTCCTTCCATAAAGCTAATAAGGAGACACCAGAGACTTTGACAACCTTGAATCTAACACCTGGAATATCACCCTTAGCCTTACCTCTTCTACCGAAACCAGCTAATAAAACTTCATCATTTTCATCGACATAGTTTAAACAACCATCGTTTGGAACGAAAGCAGTAACTCTCTTACCGTTCTTGATTAATTGAACTCTGACACACTTTCTAATAGCAGAGTTTGGTTGCTTGGATTCAATACCAATCTTTTCTAAGACGATACCCTTTGCGTGAGAAGAACCACCGAATGGGGAGAACTTGAAAGCAGTACCTAAAAGTCTTGCCTTATAGGATTGATCTGCCCATTTATTGTCTCTTCTGTGAACTCTCAACTTTCTTGCGGAGTTTAATCCTCTTGGCTTACCTTTACCCATGTTGAATCTTGTGTTGTAGAAGGTCTAAAAAGAATACAGTGTAAACTTGACTAAGCTGTGAAAAATAGTAGTAGTGTTTTCTAACAGTTAGCGATTGAGGATGGATTGGGAGAGAATCCAGTGAGGGCTGGAGATGGGTTCCATTTTGGGCAGATCCGGTGCGCGGGGGTCGTGACGCGGAAAAGGGAGGAGTATTGTACAGCCCTGATAGTGAGCACGTGTTACAAAAAAAAGAAAGAGGGTTATGGCGGCTTGGCTGAGTTTCGACAATGCTTGCGGTTCAGTGAATAATATGTACAATCAAGTATGGCGATTACAGGTTGGAAAGACTGTGTTAAGCAGTGTAGTATCATCTTCCAATGGCACCCGTTTCACATATAAACGCCCTTATCGGGGACTATCTATTGTCGAAAGGGTACACCTCCACTCTTGCCGCTTTTGAACAGGAAACAAACCACAAATTCAACACTCTAGTCACAGATGAATCTCTTGAATCTATCATTAGTGATAGAATCAATTTTAAACAACTCTCTGCACATCGTGCAATTGGTACAGAAGGCAACAATGCCACCGGTATAAACGCCTTGGATACGTTCACACATTCGGATAAAATCAAGGCAAAAAACATAATCTTGCCCAACTGGATCTTGAAATGTCCCGACAGCTGTGAATTTATCAACCTAGGCACACTGAGTTCACTGCTAATTCATTCATCGCTTTTCAAGGCCGTTGTTAATCGGAAGGTGTACGATCTTGCATTATTTGTGACAAATACGAAGTATCTTTTCATTTTCGATATAAATTCAAATCAAATTCTCTTATCTTCATATGATCTACTGAAAGGACAGCCAATTAAAATTGTGCAGGGAATATCCTCAACTAATCATATTATTGTTTGTGAGATGAATGGTAATTTAACTGCGTTGCATATTGCTGTTGATAATGATGATAATTGGGTATTAAATAAATCAATATCTGACGATACTGCAAACTTAAAATTACATAGAAGATTGATAACTAATTTTAAATACTTATCAGTATCTGATTCAGATGATCCTTCGTTACTTGGTTACTTTACTTCAATTGGCTGGGATTCTAGAGTGACTGTTGGTTCTATTCGTAAAGATCAAGAAAATATAAACCATTTGGATATCTCAATCATCGGAGACTATAAATTATTCACAAATCCAACTTCGTTATTAATCACTTTAGATAAAGATACAAATTTACCAGTCATTTTAGTTGGAAGACTGGAATCTACATTATTAACAATTTTCACAATCACCTCACATTTAAAGGAAGACTCAAAGGTTGTGGAAATTGCTAAACTATCGTTAAATGATTCGGAATTCTCAAGTCATTCATTTCAACCAATGTCAATAGCTGAAATTACATCGTTTAATAAAGACAGAATTATAACAGTTGCTACTGACCATATTCCTTATATGAGATTAATTACCCTTGTGTTACCTTCATTAAAGGAAATATTGGATTTAGAAGGTTCATCTTCATCAACCGTTTACTCACAATTATCAAAAATTGCATCTGAAAGTATTGAAAATGTCGAATCATTTCAATCGAAGACTCCAATTTTAAGATCTTACATAATTTCGAACTTTAATTCATTATCACCACAAGACAAATATTCCAATGCGATTGTTTTAAGCCGACCAAACTGTTCAGGTGTTTGGATACCTGGTGATGATGGTAAGCTTAGAGGGTTTGATTTAAGAACAGGTAATGTGTTTGAAACTTTAAATTCAAATAATGGTCGTGCAAAAACTGCTTGTCTGGGTGCTTGTGAAAATAATTCCGAAGTTATAGTTGTTTGTGGTGCTGTTGATAGAAAAATATCTGTATGGAAATGTTCTTGATGGCTTATTAATTTACGTGATTGATTTTTTTCTATATACTATTACATATTTAAAAGACCACATTCTCTGGTCTAACATGTACTTTCCGTCCATTCTTTCTAACTGCTTCATTATCCACATCTCTTTTCAAACTTATTCTCATATCAAACGCATCAATATCATCATTTTCCTTTGTAGAATCTGATTGATTTTTCGGTGGTCCAGTTTCATAATATCCAATGACTCTTCGAAACACACTGTAACCTAATTTTTCGTATAATGTAATTGCTGTCTTATTTGAACATTTAACAAATAAGTCAATAAACCATGCATGAATTGGTCTAATTGGTTCAACGACAATTTTTAATTGATCACAAAGATATGAACCCAATCCAACACGTCTATAATTTGGATCAACGGTAACTGCAGAGATGTGTGCATGCCATTCTTTAGCTTTTCCTTCTGTTTTTGCAAGCATATATCCAGTTGGTTCTTGTTCTGCATTAACAGATTTGTATGAGAGTGTTGGCCATGTAAATAAATATTGATGATAAAAGTATAAATAAAAATTCTCCGTAAGTGGATCTAAATTAATCGGCGTTAATTCAAATAGGTCTATTGCTTGGAATGGTTTGATGGATGACATTGATTGACGGATACTTAGATATTAGTAAAATGAAGCGTCGATGAAAGATGAAATACATGTGGTAAACTCAAATTCATGTCGCTCAAAATAGACATATCATCTTACTAAACTATGAGACACGAAATATGAAATATCTTTAAACTACAAAAATATACATATTGCTATATATCGACAGCATTTTGAAGGCTTTGAATTTTATCACTTAACTCCACTGTCATCTGTTGTTCAGGAATACGACGTTTTAAAGTGCCCATACACGCCATAACATCGAACTTATATTTATTCCTCCTTCCCTCATTAATTTTAGAAATACTGAATTGTAGAACATCTATACATTTGGTGACTATAGATGAAGCATGTGCAATATATGGATCCATTAATACTGTCAGTAAAGTATATATGATAGGTTTTGATAATACAATTGAAAATTGTCCACATTCGGATATAAATTGCTGTAGAATTTCCAATAATTTATATAACACATTGATATAATCTTTACATTTCCCAATTGATGGTAATATTATATCATTTAGTAATGCACTCATATTGGCGT
The DNA here is from genome assembly GCA_030558305.1 of Pichia phayaonensis. Classification (NCBI taxonomy): domain Eukaryota; kingdom Fungi; phylum Ascomycota; class Pichiomycetes; order Pichiales; family Pichiaceae; genus Pichia; species Pichia phayaonensis. The sequence goes on from JAJMSE010000014.1 coordinate 77,082, forward strand.
AGTATTCTAAGTCATCAAATATACTTAATTTAAATAACTTGAAGATAGTGTCATATGCTATAGGTAAAATAATTATACTCTTCGATTCTGGTGTTAACGAAGGCAATGCTAGTAGCAACGGCTGAATTGCGTTCTTGAATAATATCAATGTTTGAGACTGTCTAATTATATTTGATTCTGATCCTTCTAGCAATAATTTATCGCAGATCATATTTAAAGAATTGCATGCTTCTCTTTTAACCATGAAGTCAGTATCATCTAAAAACGAAAGTAAAACGGGTAAAATAAATCTCCAGTTTTCTTTAACATTGGTATGCGTGATTAATACACTAAGATATCCGATCGATAATAAATGTTTAGCTTTAAATGCTTCCATTTTATCTAATGTTTGTGTATAGTTTTGACCAATTAATTTTTCACGTATCTTTATACGGCTTGTGAGTTTATAGCCGGATTCATTTGTACTACTGCCCAAATTGAGAGTTTTAATATCCATTAAAGTATTCTGCAATTTAGTAATTATAATATTTTCCAGTTCATTCGAATTGGTTTTATGATATTCATCTACATATTTGATGGCTAAGTTTCGACTTTCTGGATTAAACCACGGTATCATAGATTTTTCATTATAATAAAATATGGACATAAATTCAATTGTCTTGTTGTTGTATTCACTACTCAAACTTACTCTTTTAATTAAAACATCACAATCAGCTACTATTGCCAATTGTTGTCGCCAAATATCAACTTCTGCATCATCCTTCCACCAAACCCAATTTCTATTAAGCCTTTCTACCAGTATAGATGTTTCTTTGTCTAGCAACACCATTGACAAGGTATATTCCTTCTGTAAAAAAGCAAAAACTTCAAACAAAGTTTCAAATAAAACTGGCTCATTCATGTTGATTTTTAATTTTTCTTTTTTCTTTTATTTTTATATTTTCCTCATTGAACATTTTTTTGTTTTAAAATTACTTCCAATTGGTAAGAGTATCTTTATCTCTTTTCGAAAGACCAAAGGGGCACTATACCAAATATGAGAAGATCATATTTTAATTCTTTTGGGGAAGATAGTGGAGTGTTTGGCGCCCTTAAAAAGATCAGAACTAAATTATCAGATGCATTTGTAAAAAATTCACCGGACCAGCAAGACTATATTAAACAGAATGAAAAGGAAAATAATTCACTTACCTTCAATGGTAATATTTCATCAACCCCTGTGAACAACAGAAGCAGACACTCTTCCTTTCAAAATAATTCCCAAAATCAAATTACAGCAAAACAATTAGAGGAATATTACAATTCATTAAAAAGAGAACATGAAATGCTAGCGGATGAGTTAAATCATCCATCGGTTAAGAATTCTTTAAGTAGTGTTGAATTAAATTCAAAAAGTAATAACTGGAACAACGCAGAGTCAACAAATATTGAACCGGAGACTAATAAAACGGATGATAATGGCAATGCTAATAATGCAGAAGATAACCAAATTATTTTATTTGATGAAAATAAATCAGATTCTAAAATGGGTATGGATAAGGATCTTGATGATTTATTCCCAATGTATTCACAACCAGATCCATTAGAACGTGCAAATTTAGTCCAATTAAAGAAAATGATGGAATTAGAAAAATATAGAAGATACCGTTTGAGTTATTTACGTGAACATACACGTCATTTAAAAAAACAATCAAATACAAAAACAGCTAAAAATATCAAGAAAGATAAGATGTCAAAATATTCAAAGAATATAGATTTAAAAAAATTACCTGCAAATAGAAAAAATACTGCTGGTACTTTTGGTATTAGTTTATTAGATACTGTTAATGATGAAGAGCCTGACGCTGACAATTTGATTAAACCAATTGATAATGATGTAGTCAGCAAACTTAAATTCCCTGGTACAAAAAATACTGCTTCCAGTTTCGATATATCTACAAAACCAAGAAGTTTTAATCCAGAACTAGAGAAACCAATTATTAAAAATGATGATATCATCAAATCAAAAACTGAAATTGAATCTGTTGAAATCAAACGAAATGCACCAAAGATTGGTTTCAACTTAGATTCAAAACCAAAGATTGAAGATGTTGCAGCAAAGGCTAGTGTTTCAATTGATGATGTACCATCAATTGCATTTAATTTTGCAGCACAATCCAAAGACACATCAAAAGAAGCAAAACCAGCTTTTTCCTTTGGCTCATCAAATCCAACAGAAACAAAGGAAGAAGAATCTAAAACTCCGTTCAATTTTGGTAAGAATACTAAGGTTCCAGTTGTTTTAGAAACCATTCCAGATAGAGATGGACTAAATGATCCAAAAATGAATTTCTTAAAGAAACCAGAAGATTCAAGACCCCTAACTGAAACTGGAAATATCAAAATTCCTTCATTCTTTGATTCTAAGCCAAAAGCTGAAAAATCATTTTCTTTGAATATATCTAAACCGTCAACTGAAGAAAAGAAAGAAGGGTCGAAACTAGCATTTTCTCTTAATCCACCAAAACCAAATATTACATCTAATGATGAATCTAGACCTAAACCAACATTTTCATTTGGAACACCAGCAACAAGCGAATCTTTATCAGTTCCAAAATTATCGCTCGGTGCAGGTTCTGAAAAGCCAACTGAAAAATCGGCGCCTGCGTTTACATTCAATTCCTCAACCACATCAACAGAGAAGAAACCTGATGGAAAGGAAAAATCAGCAATACCAGCATTTAATTTTAATTCTACTACATCCGCAAAATTGGAGCTAGCTGGAGTTTCATCAAGTGTAAGCCCAGAAAAACCAAAGTTTTCGTTTGGATTACCGGCTAAACCGGAGGATAAAAGTGGAAGTAAATCATTTAACTTTGGTGGTGAAACAAAAACTAGAAAAAATGATGATGCTAAACCTATTTTCGGAAGCTTGAACATTAAACCTGCTGATTCTAAACCTGCATTTGGAGGATTTGGTGCAGCAGCAGCAGAAAAAAAGGATGATTCTACATCGGCATTTGGTGGATTTGGTGCAACTACTGAAAAGAAGCCGGAAGAAACTAAATCTGCATTTGGTAATTTTGGTTCAACTACAGAAAATAAACCACCAACTACATTTTCGTTTACTAAACCATCAGAAGAAAAGAAAGATGAAGCAACGTCTAAACCAGCATTTAGTTTTGGAGGTTCGACTGGTTCAGAACCTGTTGTTTTTGGGAAACCAGATTCAACTGTCTCAAAGCCAGTTATAAGTTTTGGTGGTAATTCAGTTCCAAATGGTACAGCAGATAATAAAATAGAAAATAAACTAACGCCAGGTAAATTTGATTTCGGTAAAAATACATCTAGTAATGAGTTTGCGGTTCCAGATGCTAATAAGACAATGACAACTACAGGTTCATTTAATTTTAACAAATCATCAACAACGCCTGCCCAGCCATCGATTGCATTTGGTAATAACAGTTCAACCAATTCGGAGGTAAAACCAGCTGCTCCAACAACGTCTTTTTCATTTGGTGGGAATAATGGTAACGCTAGTCCAGCAAGTGTATTTGGTGCATCACCAACACCATCGTCGACAGCAGTTGCAAAACCAGCATTTGGCGGTTCATCCACAACACCTTCATCATCAGCTTTTGGTGGATTTGGTGCCAACAATAGCAGTTCTGGATTTGAGCAAAATAATAACAGCTCTGGATTTGGACAAAATAATAACATAGCTACAACGGCACCTTCTGATGCATCAACACAAACTGCAGGTAAAATTTTCTCATTCAATAGTTCTGCGTTCCCATCATTAGATAGTGTTCCAAAAGCAACTGGATTTGGTAGCACAGCACCTTCCAATTTCAATTTCAATGCCAATAATAATTCAAGTAATAATAATGGTGGATTTGGTGCAGGTAGTTCCTTTGGAAGTAATGGTATATCCAATAACAGCAACAATGCTAATAATGGAGGTATGTTTGGTATGAATAATAACAATAATAATAATAACAATGCTGGAGGTAACAGTGGCTTTAATTTTGGTAGTGGACCAAGTTCAGCAGCTACAAGTAGAGCAAGCACCCCAAATTTCAATTTTACAGGAAAGACAAATGTAGATCCATCAACTGTTTTTGGAGCTACATCTAACAATAACAACAGTAATGTCGGTAATGGAATGGGCCAAATGGTGCCAATGAACCAAATGGGTATGAATATGGGCCAGATGGGTCAAATGAGCCAAATGAGCCAAATGGGTCAAATTGGTCAAATGGGTCAAAACCTCCCTTCTAATATTCAAACTCGTAAGAAAGCATATCCAAGACGTAGACGTTGATATGATACATTACTCCATGTATTTATAACTAGCTACCTGTATAATGTATATTTTGTAAAAGTATGAACATCTGATGACAAGAGGAGACAGACGTATAGATTGTTCCAGAAAAAAAATGAATTTTGCGTTCTCGGTGCTGAATCTGACTTGAGTGGCGATTCATGTACACACAAATTGACACCACCTTCTTCCTTTCTTTGTAGTTTTCTTTTGTTAAACAACTAATAAAACACTACAGAAAGACAATATGGCACCAATTGCACCGGAGGGTATGTTTACTCTTGTCGAGGATGATTTATTTATGAACAAATACTAACATTAATTTGCTAACCATTTCTAATAATCTAATACAGTTTTATGGGCACAAAGATCAAGTGATTCTGATCCATTACATAATATTCTTTACGTTACAGTCAATATGAAAGATCCAGAACCATCAACTTTGGACTTAAAAATCACTGATGCTTCATTATCAATTAAAGGTAAAAGTACAACCAGTGATGAAGAATACGAATTAAATATTAACTTTTTTAAGAAAATTGATGCATCAAGTGTTAAAAAGACAGTTACTGGTTCACACATATTTTTCATTATTGTCAAAAAAGACCTGGATGCTGAGTTCTGGACACGTTTAACAAGCGCAAAGGTTAAGTTTAGAAATATACGTACCGATTTTGATAAATGGGTTGATGAAGATGAACAAGATGAAGAAGATGATTCCGCAATGGATCAAATGGCAGGTATGGAAGGTGTGGGCGGTATGCCAGGTATGGGCGGTATGGGTGGTATGGGTGATATGAGTCACTTATTAAGCGGTATGGGTGGTGGTGCTGGTGGACCTGGCGGCTTACCAGATTTAGGAGCCTTTTCTAAAAACAATCTAGACTTCAGTGAACTCGCAAAACAATTTGGTGGTAAGGGTGATGCAGGTCTAGGTAAGAGCGGACCAAGTCAATTTGGTGACTTCAGTGAGGCAAATTATAGTTCAAGTGGTAATGAAGAAGAAGATGATGATCAAGATGAAGCGTCACATGATCATGGTCATAGTCATTCTCATGCACACGGTGATGAAGGACATTCCCATTCTCACAGCCATTAATTAATATAGCATAGTTTTATGTATTTATGTAACTCCATCATCAATTTTTAAAAGAATGCAATTATTATTTTTTGAATTAATACATATTTAATATTAAAAATAGAAGACAGAAGGAAAAAAGGAAGAGGGATATACTAAAAAAAGACTAAACCAACATGATATTTCATTAAAGATGTGATAACTTACTATTAATAACAACAACTTGTTTTAATAATGAGTCGTATTCGTTATAAAGGATTTCATTACCGACATTATTATCTCTTAAATTTCCAAGAATTTCAATATATTTGGAAGTAACCTTACGTTCATTGACAATTTTATCGTGTTCAGAAATTAAAACATCTCTCATACCGAAAACATAAATTGTCCATAGTCCATAAAATGCAGTTAAAGTGCAAACAAATAAGGCAACATAACCTTCCCAGGTGAATCCCAATGGTAATGGTTTAGGTTGTAGCGTTTCACCATCTAAGTTTAAGAAATCTTTGGAATTACCAGCTGCATTAGCTTTAACCGGCATACCTGCGGCAATGCAATTGTTTATCTGATCTTCAGGTAAAGTAACATCGATTAAATCAGGTGCTTCAATTAGGGTAATTGCTAAACCTTGTTCAAGATGGAAATCTAAATGACAATGGAAAAACCAAACACCTGGATTGTCTGCTTTGAATCTTAGAACTAAATAACCATTACCTTCAACATGAACAGTATCTCTAACCAATGGAAATTCAGGGAATGTTTCGGTATCGTCATTTGGATCATAATGTACAGGATCTTCAAAACTCTCGGATCTCTTAAGAACTTGAAAGACGTGACCATGCATATGCATTGGATGTTTATTATTATCTTCATTATTAATGACGATTTCAATGATATCGTCTGAGTTAAGTATAAAACTATTCGTATTTGAGCCGTAAATTCTTGAATCTTTAACTAAATCTTTAGGTGCGCCTATAGCAGTTAATAACGTTGGGGTTTTTGGTGCAACATAAGTAAAATTATTGAAAAATGCATAATTTATACCATCACCTAATATGTCCATATGTAGGGTTAATTCAATTCTGTGGTCAGGTTCAGGTAATAGAGGTTTTGGAACAAAAGGAACTAAATTCATTTCATCAACCAATCTATCGGAAAATGAATTTTGATCATTTGCCCATTCTGGTAGTTCAGGTAATGGCAAAGCGTCATCATAAATCAAATAATTTAAAGAATTTAACTCTAAATCGTCAGGAACAGAATCAAGGATCGAAGATTCCAAAGAAGTTAAAATTAAAATATTTGAATTAACGTCATCTTGTTTAGATTTTGTTTTTAATAAAATACTGATACGTTGACCAACTGTTAAATATGCCATTTTGGTCTTAACTGGTTTTGTATAAGTACCGTCAACTTCAATGATTTCAAATTCATAACCTGGTATACTGAAAAACTGCGAAACCATTAAACCGATATTTGCAATTCTAATTAAATAGGTGGTATCATATTCGATTGGGATGGTTACATTTCTTGAATCGTTGAATAAGATATTTTGAGGTATTGGTTCACCACCAGTTGGATTATACCTAGTTAATTGGTGTTGAATCAATTCTTTACTTTGTAAATGGTACCAATCAGAAATACTCCAACTTAATTGATGATCGAATTTATAATTTGATTCCTTTTCAACATCATGAACAACAAACAATCCACGTAATCCATCACTATATTGACTACCACTATGACTATGATACCAGAAGGTACCTGATTGTTGAACTGTGAAATCGTAAGTAAATGATAGACCTGGATTGATCGGACATTGAGTGACACCAACCGGACCATCCATATGGTTCAAACCTTTCATCTTCAAACCGTGAAAATGAAGGGATGTGGAGGCGTCTGGCAACCCGTTAATCAAATGCAATTTGACTTGGTCTCCTTTGTTAATTTCGATGGTTGGTAATGGCCATGTACCGTTGAAAGAAATTACCTTTTTAGGGAAAACGCCATCTGGATTTGCAATTGTGTATTCAACATTGAAATAAAACTCTTGTAATTTGGCGAAAATCGGTGTTATCAACAACACCAAATATGAAAATATGCGGATGTTCATTGTCTATTGGATTGATATGTATACAGTTAGATGATGTGTGGGGTGTGTTTCCGTTTCAAAGGAGAGAATCAAAAGAAAAGCAGGCTTAAAGGCCGAAAGTCAAAAAAAAATCATGTTGTTTGGAATTCCTCGTGAAGTAGAAAAAATAAAAATATTATAACAAGAATAAGAAGGAGTTTGAAACAGGTGGCCCAATTATTGATATTTGATATTCGTAATTAAATTTTATAAATAATTTAAAAAACTATATAAATTAGAAATAAGTAAGTAAGTAAAATAAGTCAACAACATAACTCAACACAACTTAACTTAACGAGTAGCCATTGCCTTGGTAACAACTCTCTTTAAAGCTAATTCAGCCTTTCTGTAATCATCAGCAGTTGATTCTTCAATTTCTAATGCAGCTAAAGCATCGGATAATGCAGCTTCAATCTTAGCCTTTGAACCCTTCTTGATCTTTGCAGATAAGACTGGGTCAGTAACGGTACCTTCAATAGATTGGACGTATGCTTCTAATTTTTGCTTAGATTCGTGTCTCTTGGAGAATTCTTCATCAGCCTTCTTGAATTTGTCAGCATCATCAATCATCTTTTGGATATCATCAGATGATAATCTACCAATGGAGTTGGAGATAGTAATATTTGCGGATTTACCAGTTGATTTTTCAACAGCGGTAACCTTTAAGATACCATTAGCATCAATTTCGAAAATTGCTTCTAAAACTGGTTCACCAGCTGGCATTGGTGGAACACCCTTTAAGTCGAATTCACCTAATAAGGTGTTTTCAGAACAGTTAACTCTTTCACCTTGGTAAACTGGGAATTGAACAGTAGTTTGGTGATCTGCAACAGTAGTGAAAGTTCTTCTCTTAATGGTTGGAACAGTGGTGTTTCTTGGAACAACAGGAGCGAAAACGTTACCTTGCATTGCAACACCTAAAGATAATGGAATAACATCTAATAATAATAAGTCCTTAGTTTCATCAGAAGTAGATTGACCGGTTAAAATTGCACCTTGAACAGCAGCACCGAAAGCAACAGCTTCATCTGGGTTAATAGATTTTTCTAATTGTTTACCATCGAAGAAGTCAGATAACATCTTTTGGACCTTTGGAATTCTGGTAGAACCACCAACAAGGACAACTTCATCAATCTTAGCTTTGTCTAAACCAGAATCCTTTAAGACTTGTTCAACTGGAGTTAAAGTAGATTTGAATAAAGCGGAGTTTAAGTCTTCGAATCTTGCTCTGGTAATGTTTGCGGAGAAATCTTCACCTTCGAATAAGGAATCAACTTCAACGGTGGTTTGAGCAACGGAAGATAAGGTTCTCTTTGCTCTTTCACAAGCAGTTCTTAATCTTCTTAAAGCTCTTGCATCATTAGAAATATCTAAACCGGTCTTCTTTTGGAATTCCTTCTTGAAGTGTTCTAATAAGTTAGTATCGAAATCTTGACCACCTAAATGGGTATCACCGGAAGTTGCCTTAACAGTAAAGACACCACCATGGATTTGTAATAAGGAGACATCGAAAGTACCACCACCTAAATCGAAAATTAAAATGTGTTTTTCAGTTTCAGTCTTACCTGCACCTAAACCGTAAGCAATTGCAGCAGCGGTTGGTTCGTTAATAATTCTTAAAACGTTTAAACCTGCAATAGAACCAGCATCCTTGGTTGCTTGTCTTTGAGAATCATTGAAGTAAGCTGGGACGGTAACAACAGCCTTGTCAACACTTTGACCTAATTTTGCTTCAGCAATTTCCTTCATTTTGGTTAAAACCATAGAAGAGATTTCTTGTGGGGAGAAAGTTTTGGTTTCACCAAGGTAAGAAACTTCGATCTTTGGGTTACCTGCATCATCGATAACCTTGAATGGCCAGGTCTTGATATCCTTTTGGACGGATTCTTCGTTGAAAGCTCTACCAATCAATCTCTTTGCATCGAAAACAGTGTTGGTTGGGTTTAAAGCAGCTTGATTCTTAGCAGCATCACCGATTAATCTTTCTTCAGGGGTGAAAGCAACGAAAGATGGAGTAACTCTGTTACCTTGTTCGTTAGCAATAATTTCAACACCTGTGGTGTTATCATAAACAGCAACACATGAGTAGGTAGTACCTAAATCAATACCAATTGCACCAGCGAAAGTACCTTCAGACATTATGGATATGGATGTGGATGTGGAAGGAAGAAGGGAAAGGAAAAGAAAAGAGAGAAAAGAAGTAAGAAAAAAAAAGTTATATAGCCAAGAAGAGAGAAAAAGCACTATAGTAAGTTGGGAAGTGGAATGGAAAAGTTGGTGAAAAATCGACGAGAAAAGTGAAAAATTTTTCAGGACAATCAGAAAAGTGGGAATTTAGGGAATTGGGATTTGAGTGTGAAAAAAACGAGAAGACAACACCAGCACGTGGACGGTGTGCGTGTGCACGGCGTTGCCTAATGCGGAAGACGGAAGGCAGTAGGGGCAATGGTGTTCTCGATGAGGGCGAGGACGCGAGCGGTTTCGGCGGGCGGACCCAGCACCTGGACTTGCTGGGTTGGGGCGGTGGGCGTGGTTGTGGGCAGGATCTTGATGGTGACGGCGGGGTGGGAGTGCTGGCGGATGGTCTCGATGGTGGCGCCGGCCCTGCCGATGAGGTGCGAGACACACTTGGTGGGTAGCACGAGGATGTGGTGGGAGAGCTGGGAAGGGGCGAGGGGAGTCAGGGGGGAGCGATGGTGGGAATGGTGGGGAGGGGGAGTGGGGAAGTGGTATTCGGAGGAGGAGCGGGCGGGGTACAGATGGTGCAGCTGGGCCAACTGGGAGAGCAGGACGTCGGACGGCATGAAGTGGCTGCAGAGAGACGGGACGAGGTGGGAAGGAATCTGGACGAGGTAGCCTGGCAGAAGATGATGTGGATGGATGGTGGTTGGGAAAGGGGAGGGCGTTGTGGGCGGTTTGTCGGTGAGAATGGTGGTGATGGGAGTGTCAGAGCTGGGGGGTTCCGTGTCGGGTGGCACGAGGGTGGCATACGATTTGGCGGTTAGGGAAAGAGGAACAGATGAGCTTGTCGGCTGGGGGGTGACTACGATGATCATAGAGGAGATGGGATGCAAGAAGAAAGAAGAAGGAGGAGGGGGAAGAAAGAAGAGAGAGAGGTAGGAAGCAGAGAAGAACAGAAACAGCTGAGCCGTTGATAAAGAATTTCCTGTTTGGGACGTGCGTGATATGTTCGGGATGGGGGGTGTTGGGGGTGGGAGATAAGGAAGGGGAAGGAGCTAGGGAAGGGGATGGAAGGATGGGGATGGATGGATGGGGATGGATGGATGGGGATGGATGTATGTATGTTATCCCTGTAGAGGCGGCTGGTAGTGGCCATGCAGTGGTTGCATATGGGAGTGGGCACTGGGAAAACGGAAGTGTCGCCTCGGGGCTGGAGTTCCGGCGTGAAAGCAGCCAGTGAAGCAGCCAGGAACGTCTTCTAGCTCATCGACAGGTGTGACTGGATGGTGTGACTGACCGCCTGTGCTGAGCTTGTGTTGTCCTGCCCGTCACTGCACAGGCTGTCTGCTCGTGTTGCATACCCCCCCCCCTCTATCCTGCGTAGACCTACTTCTTCGAGTAGACGACACCGTTTGCCATTTCGAGTATATCAGCGTTTCTTGTTTTAAAATTTTTCACCTGGTAGTTGATAACCCAAGGGAAATATAAACACATACCTCTATCCAGACTACCCCTTCTCTCCCCCGATCTCTGCATTCCCACACCCTAGCACCCACCATGACTGGATCTCCCTTGTCTGAGATCATCTACTCAGCCGCCAAACCAATGATGAGAATGTATCTCATCATAGGTACCGGTTTTTTCCTCACAAAAAAGGGTCTACTTGGGGTCACTACTGCTCGTGCCTGCTCTGATATGGTGTTGTTGTTATTCATGCCCTCGTTGGTGTTTCAGAGAGTCGTCGCCTTTTTGGATTTATCTGACATAAAAACCATAGGTGTCATTTGCTTTTGTGCCTTTATTATGTATTCAATAAATACCATCATTGCTTTCCTCATTGTCAAATTCACTCCCATTCCTAAAAATCCAAAGGACAGATGGGTAGGAGGAGCAATTTTGGCGGGTATCATGCAGAACGTCTCTGATTTGCCCATTGCTTATATTCAAGGACTGTCCGTTTTCTCCCTTAAACAACAAAATAAGGGAACCGCCTATGTTATTATTTGGTTGGCAATGTATATTGTTGTACAATTTAATTGTGGTCTATTTCAATTGGTTGAATGGGATTTCGAATATGCTGAAAAACATTCTCATCAAGACACTGAAAAACATGCAACTGGTCAAGATCATAGTGATGATCAACATGAGATACAATATGATGGCCAGGACGAGGATGATCAAAAGGCTAAAATAGATGCTCTAGACGATAATGATGAGGATGAATCCACTTCCCACTCTTATGCTAGTGAAAGCCCCATGTCTGCCACTTCGTCCATATTGTCTGGGACTTCCATACCAAACATGCAAAAGCAACACTCAAGAAAATACAGTCACCAACAACTGGATCCAAAACCATTGACTTTAATAAATTCAAAACTTTCTGAATTAACAAGATCAACAACTCATACAAATGCAATATCTCGTATACCAAGTGCAAGAAATAACTATGATGATGACCAATTATCCCTTAACCAAGAGCTTATTAAAGAGTATTCAAGAGTTGAGCCTTATAACCAAAAAATTTCAAAAACAATGAAAATTGTAACAGAAACTAACATTACTGGGAACGATGTTAAAACTTCCGGCGATTCAATATCGTTCGTTAAAAAATATAAGTTACATTATTTCGTCTTCTTTTTGCAAAATTTGAAAAAGCCAAACTCAATCGCCTTAATGATTTCAATTTTTATTGCTTTAATACCATGGTTAAAGGCTTTGTTTGTAAATACTGGTAAAGTCCAACTACCTAATGCTCCAGATAAAGAACCTGCATTATCATTTATTTTAATGTATGCCGAATATCTTGGTTATCCATGTGTACCGATGGGTTTACTATTAATCGGCTCTTCATTAGCAAGATTAGAAATTAAAGATATACCAAATGGATTTTGGAAATCTGCGCTTTGCAATACTATTTTCAGATTGGCAATTTTACCAATTATTGGTACTGCATTCATAACAAGGTTAAAAAATATAGGTTGGTTAACTGATCCAATGGCAGTTTTCGTTTGTATTTTAGAATTCGCCTTGCCAAGTGCAACCGTTCAATTATATTTAACTGCCGGTGCAATGAAACCTGGAGACACCACTTGTGCTCCATTGAACTGTTTTGGGTTATATTTAATTTTGCAGTACATTACGTTAGTTATCTCCATGCCTATAGTAGTTACTTACTGTATTAAGAAAACCATTGATATGTAAATGTTTATAGATAATTTAATCATATGGGAAATCTTTTCTACAAGGACAAATAATAAATAAATAAATAAATAAATAAATTAAAATGCGGAATACACGGGCGTTCTAATTTAAAACAGGGGGAGCTGTACTTGATTTTAATTGAAATACCTCAACTATTTTCTGCCTTTCTTTCACACCAACAGATATTGCTTACACACTTTTTGTTGAATATATTTATTCAAAAGGATCAAGATTAATTGAAAAATTTTAACACTTGCTTAAACACCTATCATTTCCCTTTTTTTCCTGTCCTGAGCCTAATTGTGTGTGTGCATTAATTATTTTCAACTTTAAACACGATTACATCTTTCTTTTTCCAAATTGAAGGGAATTAATTTACTTCGTTTACTTTCTTCCCATAGGGGAGGTTCTAACTCAAAGTATAGATATACATCATTAAGACATCATTTCACCAATTTTTTAAGAGGTAAAAATTCAAAGGATAAGGTGTTTTTCTTTTTATTAAACAAACAGGCACAAGAGAAACATTTTAAAAGAGTCTTAATAAGATATCATAATATCAACATGAACATGAATATAAATCAAGGTAATTCACAAGAAAATGGTGTCTCTTCTTATATTATGAATAAAATTATTGGTGCTTATAAAACAACCAAAGAATCTCCATATGTTAAATCACTTTATCAACCTGATGATCATAATTCAAATCCTGACACATCAAATGGTCATAAACTACCTACTTATTCATCAATTACAATTTATCCAAGTTATGGTAGATATGAAAATGGTGAATATTTTACAAGGGTTAAAGGTATAGTTACATCTTCGCCACCAGTTTTATCACGAAAAAATAGGTTTTTATTAAGTATGGCACGACGAATTATCAAAACTAATGATTCGATTGATTCAAGTCAATTTGAAGATGATATCAGAAATGCAATCACAAATCAAGAAACTGTAGAAGATGATGTGGATGCTGATAATGATAATAATTCAACAGCAAGTTCGAATTCAAGTATAAATTTAAATGTTAATGTTAATGATACTATTAAATCAAGAATGGAAGGTATATTTGCAAAATGTGTTTCCAACACTCCATTAAATATAACCATAGGATCAGATGAACCAGTTGACCAACTGGTTGGTGCAAATTTAACAACCGATTCTTTTGGTCTATTTCAAATTTCAATTGTAACTCCTTATAAACCAAGTTATATTGCAATTTCTTCAATTTTAAATCCTTCAGTTCTACAAACTTGCCCAATTCAAATCATTGACTCTCATGGTGTAAGTATAATTACTGATATTGATGATACCATCCGTTTGACTGGTGTATTGGGTGATAAAAGAGAATTGTTTAGAAATATATTTTCAAAACCTTATGAAAGCTGTGAAGTTAAAGGTGTATCCCCTTGGTTTAACGAATTGTCCAAATCTTATAATTGTCCAATTCATTATGTTTCTAATTCCCCATGGCAGGTTTATAACATCTGTTATGGCTTCATGAAATATTTACAATTCCCAATAACGTCAATTCATTTAAGACAATATAGTGGGAATTTAGTGACTTCGTTCACTCAACCAAGTGCTGAACGTAAAAAGCCTTCGTTGATTAGTTTATTTAGGGAATTTCCAACTAGAAAATTCATTTTAATTGGTGATACAGGAGAACAAGATTTAGAGGCATATTTATCTTTAATTCCTGAATTCAAATCTCAAATTTTAGCAATTTATTTAAGAATTGTACCAAAATCGTTCAGTTCGTTGGATAATGATGTCTGTGCTTTAAATGAAATCAAAAAAATAATAAATAAAAATAAAAGTACTGGATTGAGTGAATTTTTGAAAAATCCAACTGGTATCGATTCAGATGATTCAGATTCATATTTAGAATCGGATAATAGAATGGTTAGGCCTACTGCTCGTAATAATTTAAGAAATGACCTAACTAATACTCCCATTGGTCAATCATCCATAATGTCAAGACGCCGATCAAGTTTAGAAATAGCTAAAAGTACGGCTAAAAAATTGGCTCCAATTGTACCAATGAAACCGGAAAGTCTGAGAGGTAGAAAGATACCTAAAGATTCAACTCTTCACAATGGTGTAATTGAAGGTGACAATTCGTCACCTCCACCACCACCATTACCTGAACGTAAAGGAAGCAATAATACTGATTTTGTCGATTTTACCGACAGTTTTGTTGTTGATGATACTAACGTTGACGTTGTTGATAAAAGATTCAATGTATGGAAGCAAAGAGCATATAGAATTGCAGATGAAATCCCAGATGATATTGAATTTCAATTTTGGGATGATTTGAAAAAAGTTCATGATGACAGTATTAAGTTGTTAAATAGAGAATTAAAATAAGCCAAAAAAAAAAAACGTTCCCACTATTTATTTATTTTTATGTGTATAGAATTTACAATCATTAAAAAAAGATTCCATTATAAAATATAGAAGTAAAGGTACACGTATAGTCTATGATATATGATTTTGAGATTAAAGAACCCACACTCTTAAAAATTATTAATATTAAATTAAATTATACCATGTTTGCTTCAGCGAATGCATTGGAACCATCACCATAATCTTTAACCTTTGGTTCATTTTCATCTTCAATTTCTTCAATTTGTTTCTTAAATTGAGACATATCAATTTCAGTACCATTACTATCTTCACCATTTAATTCTTCTTCTCTTAAGAATTTATCTTCAAATCTCTTTAACACAATTTCTCTACCAGTCAATTGATGTTTGTCCTTTGAAGTTTTATTTAATCTTCTTTGTTTGTGTTCTTTTTTCCATTTTGCAAATGATTCAGGAGTAATTGGTGTTAAATTATTCTTTGGTAGTTTATCCCTTTCAGTTTCAATGAATTCTTCAAGCGTTATCTTTGGTTGGTTTTCAAGTGCAGTTTTTTCTAGTCTACGTTGTTCCTTTGTCTTTAAAACGAAACCCTGTGGTAAGGAATGTCTATATTTACATTCAGTTTTTATTTTTGTATCAGTATTTGGACACACCCAAAACCAACCATATTTACCATCTTCAACGGCCTGAATAAAAAATTTACAAACTTTATCAGTCGTTGTCTTAGGATTACCATGTTTTGATAAAATAACTTTACGAAGTTTTTCTTCATCCCAATCATCCATTGTATCATTTTCCTTTTCATTTTTAACATCATCCTTATCATCAGTGTATAAATCTTTCTTGACTGACTTTCTAGCAACATTTAGATCATGACTGAATTTACAATTCTTACCTCTTGTACATGAACCAAGTTTGAAAAATTCACATAAAATACTTTTAGGATCAACACCAAACGGAATTTTTTGAACTGGAACGGAACCTTGGAGTAATTTCAATGCTTCCTTCTTAGCTTCTTCTGCTGCCTTCTTTTCTGCAGCACGACGTTTTGCTAATTCCTGTTGTTTCTTCAGATCAGCTGGAATACCTGCCTTTGTTTGTGTGATATATTCTTGAACCTTCTTCGATTTATTCTTGTTTTTCAAACCAAAGGTCTTGTCGTCAGCATTCTTTGCCTTGGCCTTTTGTTTGAGCTTTTTTTCAGCTTCCTTCTGCTGGTTCTTTGTTGACTTCTTTGGTGGCATTGTTGCGTATATTCAGAAAGTATTTGTCTCTTTTCAAGCTTAATATGAAAAAGTTTCACCAAAAAATGCTCTGAAGATGAAAAATTTTGAAATTTCTGGCGGATCCCCGTTAAACATCCGTGCACCCGGAAGCCCACACTATGAGGTATGCAAAACAACTGTCTCACATTTCACAATTTACCTTTCGGTAATCAGAAGGAAATCGGTTCACATAGCTACAAGGGCAATCGTGATCCTGACAGTTACAATTGCATTCTATCATGTTGGCTCTCCACAATTCCGCCAAGCCCGTTAGACATCTAGGCACCATTAGTCGATACCGCTCGTTACACTATCAAATCAAGCCAAGGATACTATATTCTAAAATGCGTAAGGAATTAAACATTGCGTTGGTCTCTGGTTTAATATTGGGTACTTCGTACTATGCAATTATGCACAACAGTATTTATTCCGAATCATCAAACGGCAGTAATACTTCTAATGGTCCTGGTAATCAACATTTTTTTTCAACAACTACTCATACAACAAATTCTTTAGGGAATGGCGGTACTAATAAACATGGTATACCGGTGTTTACTGATGAGCAAGTTAATAAAATATTAAAAAAATATGAAGAAAGTTATATCGTTAATAGAGGTAAAGGCGTTTATAGATATGATATATGCCAATTGCCAAGTAATAACCCAATTGAAGATGATAGATCTGAAAAACTGGTTCAAATTCCAATTCAAGATATTTTTAATAATAATGAGAAAGTCGAAACAGATTGGCATTTTTGGACTGTTTTTGATGGCCATGCAGGTTGGAATACATCCGCTTATTTAAGAGACAAGTTAATTGACTCTGTTATTGCGGAACTAAATAATGTTTATAAAATAAGTGAAAAAAATCTGAGGTTGGTGCCATCAAACGAAATCATTGATAAAGCAATTAAACAAGCATTCGTAAAATTAGATGATGAAATTGTCCACAAAAATGTTCAAAAATTACTTGATTCTCCAAACAAAAATAAAGCAGCTGAATTATTAATGCCTGCATTATCAGGCTCTTGTGCTTTAATGACATTCTATGATACTCATAGTAAGAATTTAAAGGTTGCAGTTACAGGAGATTCACGTGCCTTGTTAGGTAGTTTCAATGAAGAAAATAACAAATGGACAGTGGAAGCTTTATCAGTTGATCAAACAGGTTCAAATCCAACAGAAGTTGCTAAATTATTAAGTGAACATCCAAACGAACCAAACGTTGTACGTAATGGTAGAATTCTAGGTTCATTAGAACCTTCAAGAGCTTTTGGAGATGCACGTTATAAATGGGCAAAGGATATGCAAGCCAAAGTTTATAACCAATTTTTCGGACGTCAGTCGCCAGCAAACTTGAAAACTCCACCTTATGTTACAGCAGAACCAATTATTACAACTCATGAAGTTAACCCAACTAAGAATGATTTTATGGTTATGGCATCAGATGGACTTTATGAAATGCTTTCAAATGAAGAAATTGTTGGCTTGGTTGTTAAATGGATGGAAAATAAAAAGATGATTAAACCAAATAGGAGCTTGTTTAGTTCAGTTTGGACAAGCTCAAAAGATAAACAACTACCTGACGTTATTGATGTATCAGATAATGTAGGTAAACCAAAACAAAGATATAGAAGGTCAGAACATATGAATGGATATTTGCTTGAAGATGAAAATGTTTCAACTCATTTAATTCGTAATGCATTGAGTAATGGAGGTAATAAAGATGATGTTAATTTATTAGTTAGTATTCCAAATCCATTAAGTAGAAGGTATAGAGATGATTTGACAGTGACTGTTGTTTTCTTTGATAATAACGAGAAAAATATGGAAAATGTTAATGGTCTATTAGAAATCAATAAGCCTGCAACTTATGGTGGTTTGGATGAAAATTTAAAATCTAAATTGTGATATAATTAAAAATATGTTAATGACGAACTCTTTTCTTTTCTTTCTGTGTGTATGAATTTATTTTGTTCCCACTCCCTCTATAATATCGTTCTATATTGGTAATTTTTATGAATTTAACATAATTAGTAAAAATATTTAAAGCCTATACCGTTGATATAAAAAAATGTGATAAAATCAAAAAAAAAGATAATCAGATAGAAAGATAGAATCAAGTGAAAAGATGGAGATAATATGGGAGGAGTGTGATTAGGTAACTGATTTCAAAAATAATTTAACAAGAACAACCGTTATCAGATATATTGTTTTGAGCTGGTGCATTTAAATCAATTCTATTGTTTTGAGTTGTTGGTTGAACTTCTTCCGGCTTAGCATTTTCCATTTTTTCTAATAGCTGTTCAGCAATATACATGAACACTTCACTGACGTTGTAAGAAGTTTTAGCAGAAGTTTCAAAGAATATTGCACCTTCCTCTTCAGCTAATGATTTACCTTCTTCAATTGAAACTTTCCTTGCACCTTCAATTTCTTCGCCTGTTTCTTCATCTAAAATCAGATCGAATTTATTACCAACTAGGGCAACAGTTATGTTCTTTGTTGATTGTTCCTTCAATTCTTTCATCCAATGTCTTGCCTTTAAGAAACTTGAAGGTTTAGTGATATCATAAACAACCAACGCCGCTTGTGCATTTCTGTAGTATAAATGTGCTAAGTTGGCAAAACGTTCTTGTCCTGCAGTATCCCATATTTCAAACTTAATAGTTTTATCATTAATTGTACATCTTTGAGTTAAAAATGCTGCACCAATTGTTGGCTCTTTATTTTCTTGGAAATCGTTGGATACAAATCTCAACACAAGAGAGGACTTACCTACGGCTGCTTCCCCTAAAAGGACGAGCTTGACGGATATCTGGGTGGATGCGGACATGGCGTGTGTGCGTTGGCTCTGCACAAGTCTTATCTAAGATGGCAATGTCCTGTCACCCGTAGAACCAAAAATAAAAAAAATCCCAAGTCTATAAATTCATGTTGAGAACAACCCTCCTTACGTCAGCAGCCGCACAAAGACATGAATCGGCTGAGCATTGAAGTGTCCCAAACAGGCAAGAGGAGGCTCTGACACACCCATATGGTTCATCATAAGGTGGGTAATATTGGGGTATAAGTAGCTGGTAGGGACTATTTCAGACATGTTTCAGGCCAGTTTGGGAGGTGGTTCTTCTATTTGTGAACAAACATAATGGCTCAAGATAAAGCATTTGCCTTCCAACAGCAGTTTGCGGTACCATTTTCTTTTGGGCAGAGAAGTTATCAGATTTTGGAACTTCCTAATGGTATAAGAGGGTTGATTATTACCGATCCAGCAGAAGATGTGGCATCATGTTGTTTATCTGTGGCAACGGGTCATCACTCCAATCCTGATAATATTCCAGGTTTGGCACATTTATGTGAACATATGGTCTCATTAAGTTCAAAAGACTATCCTCAAATTGACAGTTACAGAAAGGCAATTCAACATGCTGGTGGTTCATCCAATGCTTTGACAAATAACGAATCTACAAGTTTTTATTTTAGTGTTCCAATTAGTTCAAATTCAACTTCCACAGAATCTGATTTTGAAAAGATTCTAGATATTTTTACTTCCAATTTCGACCAGCCAAATTTCGAAACAAGTTATTCCAATCGTGAAATTTATTCCATTGATAATGAACATGCAATTAATAAATCAAGAAAGAACAGATTGGCATTCCAGGGCTATAAAATATTATCAAATAAGAAACATCCGTTCTCAAGATTTTCAACTGGTAATTTCGAATCGTTGACCGAAAGTTCTAAAAAATGTGATATTAGTTTAAAATTGGTGGAGTTTCATCAAGTGGAATATACTCCTAATAAACTGTCTTTCGTTTTACGTGGTCCTCAATCATTAAACTATTTACAAAAGTTGGCAATTACCAAATTCGGTAAAATTGGTAGTTCCAAAAATTTGAAAAATTCTTTAGCTCAAATTAAAACACAAATCACGAATAAAACTTTAAATTCTAATATTTTTCAATCAAGTTGGTCTTCAAAATATAAAAATGCAGCATTTCCAAAGGAAAATTTAGGAAGAGCTATTTTAATTAATAAGAATTTAGATTCGGTGCTACGTTTCGCATTTCCTGTTTGTTTTAGTGATATGAATTCTAAATCAAAGGTTCAATTTAATGTCTTCATTGGTTATTGGTGTGAATTGTTTGGTTCTGAATCAACTCGTACAATTGCATCTGTTTTGTTTGCAAAAGATTTAATTGCAAATATAACCACTAAAACTTCAACAATTACTTATGACACCATATTACTAGAACTTGAAATTTCTCCAACTGAATTCGGTCTGAAAAGTATTTCAACCATCATTGATGTTATTTTTAACTTTATTTCACTATTTGATGCTTCAAATGATTCCAAATTCATGAAACACTTATCCAAATCAATGTCTCAATTTAACGGCATTCAAATTTATAATTTCCTCTATGCTGAAGCCGAATCACAGTCAGTTTTGGAAGTTCAAAATTTAAGTATTCTATTATTATCAGATATTAAATCGTATGGTCAATTTTTCGTTAGAGGTCTATCATTATATGATCAAACAATTGAAAATTATAAAGGTTCATATAATGAAAATAGCGATGCAAAAGAATGGTGGTTAAATGAAGCTATTTCTTATTGTAAGTTTATGAAAACTTTTATCAATTTAGAAAACATGCTTGTTAGCCTGGTTGGTGATTTATCCAAAATTAATACAGATTGGGTGTTAAATTTACCCAAGCGTTATGAGAAGGAAAATGATTTTGATTTCGAATATAAAATTGGCAACATTAATCCTGGTATTATTAATTTAAATAATGTAAAGGATTATGATTTGAATTTATCACCACCAAATATATTTGCTGATAAGATTGTTGATAATCAAAGCAAATTATTAGAAATTTCAGAACAAACAATTCTAAATTCTAAAAATGCATCACTAGGCTATTCGGTTAAAAACATTTCATTAAATGAAATTCCAAAATTATTTCATCATGATGAAGGTTGTCAATTATGGATTAAAACAGAAGTTGATAATATATTCAAAAATAAGATCATGTTGACATTAGAACTAATTAACATAAAACTTGAACCAAGTCCAACATATGTTACCATGATGGAAATTTTAGTTCAATTGGTTAAATTTAGAGTTAATGCCTATTTATACCCTGCATTAACACTGAATTACGTCTATGATTTATTTCCATCATTTAAAGGTGATAACGGTATTTTATTACATGTTTCTGGACCACGTGAGAATTTTTCGAAGGTTTTGATGGTTTTAATTTATGAAATCAAGTTAATTGTTGATAATTTTGAAAACTCAGTTACAACAAAAGAATTTGAAAGGGCCAAGATGGCGGTTTTATTAAAATATGAAATTGGTAATAATTTATCATCACTTGAAGCTTCTTCATTGGGTCTTCTTGCAACAATGGAACAAGATACTTGGCTGTTAGAACAAAGATTAGCTTCGTGTAAACATATTACTATGGAAAACATATCTCCAATTTTACCAAAATTGTTTCAAAGCTGTTACTTATCGGTATTTTTACAAGGTGATATTAACAGTGCATCATTAAAGAATGATATTTTGCCAATTATTACAAAGCTTGTTGACAAGTTTGAAGGTGAAGGTCATAAATTTCCATCAACAGTTTATTTACCAGCTGGATCAAATTATTTTGTTCATTCAACAACAAAGGATGCTACTAATGGTATTGAATATTTTATTCAAACCTGTAAAAGAGATAATATTTATAACAAATCAATTACAAAATTTATTAGTTTCTTAATGAGCATTAGTTTAGCTGCCAAGATTAGAACAGAATATCAACTAGGTTATATTGTTTTGGTCGGTTTAAGGACATTAAGAAAATCGCAAGGAATACATATTTCAGTGGTTAGTGCTGGTTATACATCCAATGAATTGGAATCAAAGTTGGAAGATTTACTTATGGAATGGTATGAACAAAACATTAAAAAAATGAATAAATTACAACTTAGTGAATTAGTCGACAAATTTATCGCCACAGAAACGACAAACGGTAAATCTGAGACGATAAATGGAAATTCAAATATTTTATTTGGAGCAATGGGCAATTCTTTGGCGAATAAAAAAATTATAAAACAACATAATAATTATTGGGAGCAAATTGAAAATAAAACATTTTCTTTTTCTAATAACTCACAAGGTGAAGATTCCATTGATTTCACTTTAATCAAAAAAATTACTATCGAACAATTTAATGAATTTATTAAATTAAAAGTTTTACCAACATCTAATGAAAGAAGTAAAATATCAGTTCAAATTGATTCAAACTGCCCCGAGGGAGAAATTGAGAAAAATAATAAAGGAATACAATTAATTTTATTCTTATCATCTTGTGGCCTACCAATTAAACCAGAACATTTGGAAGATATACTAACGAAATCAGGAGATTCCCAAGTTGTTTTGTGTAAAAACTTATACAAATATTATAGAGAAAAAGGAAAGTCGATTAAGTTAATTGCAGCAGCTATGGCGAAACTTTCAACATCATATATATTTTCTAATTCAGATACTACAATAAAAGTCGAAAGTGCAATTCCAAAGGTTGAAATAGGTATCAATAATCTAAGGGAATGGCAGCAAAAAATTGGTTATATTACCGATGAGATTCCAATGAAAGAAAGATTAAATGGTTTTTAAATTAAATAGATTCAATTTAACTTTAAAATGTTCAATATTAATATTTCCATATAATATGTAGTTTATACATTACAGTTCTTATTTAGTATCACTACGTTTTTTACAAATCCAAAATTCGCATTTATAATCCCAACTACCCATTGATTGTGAATCACAACCATAATTTGAATGAATACCTGATTCATGCTCAATAAATTCAAACCCTACATCATTAATCAAATTCAATAAATCATCCCGTGATAATTCTAAACCCCGCATTAAGGTGGTTACATTTTCATAACCACCATGTTCATTTTTAACTTTTTCTTTATAACTAGAATTATTATTTTCAAAGTGCCACAGCAAAGGGCCAAAATTGATCCAGTATCCATCTTCGTGTAAACAATGTTTAATGGTTTTTAAATAGGCAATTATGTCTGTTGCTGTATCTATAAAAAAACATGTAGAAACAATGTGAAACTTACCCTTATTTTCAAGTCTGAAATTAATAGATGAAGGATAATCTGTATATAGGTCTGAAATTTTGGGTAAATTTGGAGGCCCGTATAAGTCAACAAATCCACCAGCAACCATTGACATAAGATCATTTATTGGGATCGTCGGGTATTCAATATTAATTAATGATATATCACCAGGGTTAAAATCGGGAAAATAAATTTGTCTATTCTGATAATTTCTTTTAATAACGTTGGAACTTTTATGAATAAATGGACATAAAACATGACTATTGGCGTAAAGAGTATTATTCAATAAGTAATTGGAATTTAATAACATATGATAAGATATTTCGTTACCCTGAGTTCTAAAACCTCTTCTGACAAATTCAACGACCAATCGTCCTAGCCCAGCTCCTGGAACTAAAACTTCAATATTTTGACGTTCTATTATATTCGGAAATAATTTTTCAGCAGCTCCTAAGATCCTACCAAATGAAATATCACGTTCATTTGCGCCATCAGCTGACCATTCACGTAAATATTGTGACACAACTCCACATAATTTTTCAATATCCAAAAGTGACGGTTCAAACCAACTGTTTGAATCATCTGCACCCCAAGCTTTAGACATAGAAAGTGCAACCTTATTAAAAAATGATGCATTTATGTTAATTGAGTGTTCCAGTTGTGTTAAATATTCTGGATACCATTTTAGTAACTTCATGTCATCACCTAATAATGTGGCATATTTGTTCTTCTTGGGTTCTACAATTGTTTGACGTGCCCATTGTTTATACCCAATGTGTGCGGAAAACACACTCGTCAGAGCTTTGTACTCTTCAAGATCCCCTGTGCTCATATTCATCCTGATCAACCTTTCATCAAAAGAAGAGATTAACAAATAGTAAAAAAAGTTAAGCATCTCAAGCTGAAAAATGAAGAAAAAGATAGTCACCGTATTGGGACATTACAGCGATAAGCGGCGTTTGGGTGTACATGTAAAAAGTGAAAACTTTAAATTGCACTATAAACTATAACGTGATCGGTTACTTATAAAGTACTATAAAGTGTATTTATAAACTGGTAAATATAGGGTGGAAAGACCCCTATTTATACGTGTAAAGATGAGTAGATGTGTTTACTTATTTGCCCATAGATTCCTGCTTGTATCTTATATCTGGTCTTAACAAGAACGTTCTGGCAAATACTACGTCCTTCTAGGAGCGACTTTTACAGTACACAGTAAATTGAAGAGTGTTTCTTGTTCTACAACTGTTGATTGAATTTGCAAAAGCAAAACTGACAGGAGGTTAACAACTTAAGAAAGTTATGTTTTCAAATAACATGTTTGATATTTAATTAACGTAACCTTTTACACAAGATTCATAAATAAACATTTTATTTTTTACGTTTCTTTAATTCATTTTTCAGTTCTTCATTTTGCTTGATTAATATTTCCATCTTAGAAGCTAAATCATTAATGTGTTCAATGATCTCGTAACTTTCAAGACTAACACCTTTATTTCTTGCTTCTTTAATCTGTGGGACCAAAGTAGTCAATCTCCTATTCCATTCAGGGAAATTAATTGCAAATTCAGGTTCAAGATTTTCAGCAATCATTTGTCTGTCAATGGATTGGGAAATTCTACTTCTGTTAACTTCATCGTTAACTTCATTATCATAACCATCAGTCAATAACCACGCCCTATCCTCTTCGTTTGCATCGTCTGATAAATTAAACCTTCTATTATAATTTATTCTCTTTGCTAACTTTGATTCATAATTTGCAATAATTATTAAAACTGGTAAATTTAAGAGAATTAATATCTTATTGCAAATATTGTTCAGCAGTTTCTTATTTAACCACCAAGAAAATGGTAAATCAAGTAAAAAGACTTCAATCAAGTTAAATGGTGGTATAAAAATTTTTGAATCTGGTGCCCTGATATATTTCAAAACTCTTGTGGCATATTGATGTAAATATTCGTTATTTGCATTTTCTATAACCTCCGCATAAGCCTGTGAGAATAAAGCAATTAAAATATTCAATAATATGACGGTAACCAAGAAATTGTAAATATAATACAGGATACTACCATATGGATATGCAAATCTTTCAATTGTACTAAAATCTGGTCCACTTAAAATAGTTTTTAACATATTTGTAATAATTAAATAAGTTAAATCTCTTCTACCATCTGCTTGGTCTAAACCAATAAACGCTTGCAAAAATCCAATAATAACAACGGATAATAGGAAAAAGAATATAATGGATTCCTTCATCATCTTTTTGATAATAACAATTATAACCCCAAAAAATTGGTATAAATCACAAAATAAAAACATTCTAATCCACATAAACGGTGCTGCAACAGCAATAAACCGCTGTGATGCGATATTATACATATCAGAATCAACTGGAATTTTTGTATAAACTGCAGCAAATCTAAAACCAAAAGAAATATATAGAATCAAATAAAGTATATCATTGAATGCACTTCCAAACTGAATATAACTTGAACCTAAATGATAAAATCTTTGAAACTCGTCCAGTGAGAAACCAAGTACAAATAAAAATAACACTATTTCAAAAATATTAATAGTATCGGGGACTATATCAATATTTGCAACAATTGTATATAAAATCAAGAATAAAATTGCAAAAAAAATCTCTAATGCATTTTGATATAACGGAGTTTGAATTCTGTCAGGATTAAAATGTAACCAAAAATTTGTATCTGATTTTCTATTAAAAAGAACGTATTCAGATGGATCATTTTTTGACTGAATGATCCATCCAACCCACAACCATTTGATACATCTTTGATAACCGGATGTTGAAATAATTAAAGAATGGGTATCAACTGCTAACTCTAGCGCGTTTTCTGGCTCTGAATCCTCATCATTAAGGTTAATTGAATATCTATGGCATAACATTGAAATGAAAAGATATTTATCATTAGTTTCTCTTTCGATTAAAGCAGACGCTAACGTTTGAGCAACTAATGAACGTGAGACATATAAGTCGTTGTTTGTTAATTCAGCATCAGCCAAAACATCATACCAGCCCGAAACTTTTAATAAACAAAAGACTAGGCAAGCTTGATATCTTCTACTAGAAGCTGTTACACCACTACCACTTCCACCAGCTGCTTCATACACAGCATTTAATGTTGCATCTCTTGGAATGTTTAATTCAAATGCTTTAATTTTAGAAGGTTCCACAGGCAGTGGAACAATGGTATCAATTAATTTTTTCAAATTAATCGCAACTCTAAGTGCCTGTCTTGGTGATACAGGCTGATAATCATTTGAGTCTTCTTCGTCATGTAGCGGTAGAACGGGCATGGCTGCTTGTTCTGATTGAGTAAAAAGGAGATGTTCTAATAGAAGCATCTAATAAAACAATGAAAAATCATCTCTGTATTTCTTCCATTCTGAAATGATGTTGCAGCCGCACGCATCCAAAACGCGTCATTAGAGTTTACTACAGTTATTTGTTTCAACATTTACACGATATTGGAGGGGTTTTTTTTCCTTCAATCAAGAGTAACCATCGAAATGAAGATGGACACGTTGAAATCATCCGGACTACCGCAAAATTTGCAAGACCAAATACAGAATATTATCAAAAAATGTCCAGAAAGTGAACAAGTTTTCAAATCATTGATTCAACATTTTGAGAAAGAACAACAAGGTGATACAAAAAGAAAGAAAGTGGATAATTTATCGTCAGGTACAAGCCTGCAAACAGTCAATACACTTGAAGGTTCGAATATTATGTTACAGTTACCTGATTTATCCATTCAATCGCCATTCAGAAAAAGAGAAAATCTAGTTTTGGGGGCCTTCAAAGGTGAAAAAAAAGCATATTTGGCCTTAACAAAGGAGATAAATTCCAAACCCGAATTGATAATTAGGACATTGACGTCGGATAATATCAAATTTGCAGCGATTCTTAATGTTCCTGAAAAGAAGTCACTTAGATATATGTTGGTCGAATATAAAGAAAATGATGGTAACCTGTTTAAAAATGATCCAATTTTACTACAGTTTAATAATGATGCATTACAAGAACAATTTGGATCCATTTTAGGAAGTAAAACTTTTGTTCAGTATTTGACATTGCAGCTGTCCCTGGTTGATTTTAAAATTTTTGATTACACATCAAAGGAGGAAACGTTTTTTGTTCAATGTTATAAAGGTAATAAAGAAGGATACTTATATTTTTTACCAAACCATGTTATTTTTGGATTCAAAAAGCCTATTTTGTTTTTCGATTCAATAGATATTGAAAGTATAACATATAATTCGATTACCAGATTAACATTTAATGTTTTATTTGAAGTTAAAATGAATGGAATCACCGAAAAGTTTGAATTTAGTATGATTGATCAAAAAGATTTTGAAAATATTGATAGCTTTGTTAAAACTAAAGATGTTAGGGATAAATCAATGGCGGATGAACAGAAGGCACAAAAGCAACTTAAGAATAATACTGAAACACCAAGTGATCTCGCAGATGCTGCAAAATTAGTTCCTGGTGGTGAACAGTTGATTAATAATGCACGTGTTGAAGATGCTGATGATGATGATGATGATGATGATGATGCTGATGATGACAATTATCAGATTGGAGATAGTGATGATGATCATAGCGATACAAGCGAACGTAACGATGACAATGAGGATGGGGATGAGGATGAGGATGATAATGATTATGGTGATGATAATAACAATAATAATGGAGAAGGATATGCTGGTTATGAAGATACTACAGGATATGCTGCAAGTACCGGAACCTTAACACCAGGAACATTTGCAAGCATTGATGGTTTAGGCGCATTTGATGATAATCTTCAGCAAGAACTTCAAGATTTACAAAAGGATTTAGATATTGACATAAATGAATTACAAAAGGCGGGATATATCAATATGTAACTTAGTTGTTGTGTATATTTATTATGATTTTAACGATCTTTTTTTAAGTATTTTTCAGTAGATTTTTATTTCAAAACGTGGAGAATAATAATTTTAATAATAAATATAAATGTGGCAGTACATAGGCATAATATAATGACGAAGTAACACTTTGAAGGTATATGAAGAGTCTAATTCAGTAGATAGTAATAAATAAGTATATTAACCATGATATAATGTATATAAAAATAAAGTGAATATTTGAAAACTATATTAAAAGAATATGTGGATGTGTGTTGTTTCTGTAGTCGTTGTTGTCGTTTTTTTCTAATTTGTGATAATCAAATGGTGATTTATGCAGATGCTTCTCTAAGTTTCTTGAGTTTAGCTAATCTTAACTCTAATAATTCATCATTCTTTGCAACCCAAGATTCGAAGAAGTAACCAACACCAGTGGTGAAAGCAGCTGAATAAACGAAACCCATTGGAGCATGAAGTAATGGGGCTTGTCTAATACCCATCTGTAAGGCTCTAACACCGACACCTGTATTAAAAGAATGAAAAGGATCATAAAAATGTGATAGATATGTTAGTATTTAGCTACTCTAAAACAAAATGGGGGAAACGATGGCATTTCCCGCAAAACCAACAAATAGCAAAAACGTACCAAAAGCAGTCCAAGCTAATAACATTGTAGATTGTGTGTTTTTGTCTGTTCCAGGAGACTTTCGAAGTACATCCAGACCTTCACCAACCATTTCGGTCTTCATCAACAGCTTAGAAACATGCTCGCATTCTCCCCTCACAGGAAAGACGCACGATGCAAAAATGGCAGCCGTGACAATATTATTTGTTGTGAGAACAACATGTTTTTGTGCCATTTTGCCCAATGAGGAAGTTGACATTTGGACAAAGAAGGCCTGTTCCCCCTTAGTGAGAAACTGCCATGTGGGAGGACAAGAAGTATTGTGTGGGCTCTTTCAAAGTATCCGTGCTTTCTGCAGCATCGTATACTGTGGACTGGGTCGTCTATTTATTTCTGTTTGCGTTTGCTTCCATTTGGGGCTGTCTAGCAACCCCTAAAAAAACTGAGTTTAGTATAACTGATATCTCCGTTCTGTATACTTACAAACCTGAAGATGAAACATATGCCCCACTGTGGTACTTGTTGATCTTGGTTTTAATATTGCCCCTTATTATTGTCATTGCTTGTAGTATTTTCTATTTAAGAGACAAAAATAGAAAAAGAATGCTTTGGGATATTTATATGGCTATTTTGGGTGCATTTGGATGTGTTACTTCTCAATTGTTTCTTGTTGTTATGATTAAAAACACTGCAAGCGTACCAAGACCTGATTTTCTAAGTAGATGTGAACCTGATTATTCCGAATTACTTGATATGAATATTTTGTTCAATGATAAAATTTGCCTTAATGACAACACAAGTCTAATTAATGAAGGGTTTAGAAGTTTTCCAAGTGGACATTCATCGACTATATTTGCATCTCAAACCTTTCTATCATTGTTTTTGATTGGTAAAGTTAAAGTTACTGCAAAAAAATATTTCAGCTGGAAACTTTTAATTGCAATTTTATATCCGTTAACAGTTTCATTAAAAATTTCCTTTTCAAGAGTTTCTGATGCTAGGCATAGAGTTATTGATGTTTTAATGGGTGGTTTAATAGGTTTATGCTTTGGCTTTTTTTTCTATTTTCTTTACTTTTCAAGCCCTTTTGTTGAAAAAATGTCACTTGCAATATCACCAAGAAAATTTGTTTTTAGTAAGAAACATGATCACTGGTTCCCAATGGAATTAACCTATTTCAACATCGATGATAATGATAATGATAACATCAAACATCCATATACAGAAGCTGTCAATGAAGAAAATATACTGAAATTATCAGAGCCATCATGGAAGCATGGTCATTCAACCTTGCCTGTAAATAAAATAAGAAACCTAGAAAGGTCTGTTTCTAATCCATTAGCAAATTATTTTAATATTGTTTAAATAAATAAATATAAATCTACCATAAAAAATTTTGTATAACTGCATTATTTTTCCCTCTATTTACCAATGCAGAATTTGGAGAAGACAACACCTAAAATTTCTTCAACACCGATTGCTTCACCAGTAATTTTACCAATGCCAACAATACTCGTTTTCAAACCTTCAGAGGCCATCACTATATCATCCATTTCTTTAAAATTATGAAATTCAGAAAACCCAAATAAAACATCATTGATTAAGATTTCCCTTGCTCTTTTAGATAGTGCAACTGGGTCTTCTTTATCAGAAAATGTAATTTTTTGGAATTTCTTTGTCAATTCATCAATTAACTCATCAATTCCATTTTGGGTTATGCAACTTATAAACATAAATGCATCCTGAGTAATATCAAATTTAGATGAAAGTTTGGTAATCAATTCATTTTTTGCATTATCATCGATTAAATCAGATTTGTTGATTATAATCAAAATTTCCTTTCCCTTGTCCTTGAATAATTCTAATGCATGGTTTAAAAAACTTGAATCAATATTCAAATCATTTGATGGTAAAATTAACGCATTTACATCTGACTGAAGTGACTTTTTCTTTGCTCTTTTAATACCTTCATTTTCAATTATATCTTCACTTTCTCGTATACCTGCAGTATCACCAACAATAACTTTATATCCATTAACATTTAATGGAACTTCCATTGCGTCTCTTGTTGTTCCTGCAATACTACTAACAATTGCCTTATCATCTTGGGCCAATAAGTTAAGTAAACTACTTTTACCTGCATTTGGTGGTCCAATTAAAGTTAGCTTTATACCATCCAGTAAAACTTGAGATCTTTCAACTTTTAACAAATAATCATTAACCTCCTTTTCTAGTTGGATTATACTTTCTGAAACATTACCAAATAAGTCATTGATTTCTTCAATATCATGATCTTCACCAAAATCAATAACTGTTGTCAAAAGTGCAATATTCTTAACAAGTACTTCTCTCCATTGTTTAAACATTAAATTGGTTTCTCCCTTCACTGATGCTAATGCACTTATTCTTTGCATTTCCGTATCTGCATGAATTAAAGTATTTATACCTTCTACCTCAGTCAAATCAAATCTTTGATTTTGAAAAGCACGTTTTGAAAATTCTCCTGGTTCAGCTAGCCTAATTGGTATATTTGGTGTATGAAATCGGGAAATTGTTTCCATTACTTTATTTATTACGGCTATGCCTCCATGCAAATGTAATTCTAATAAATCTTCTCCGGTGTATGAATGAGGTGATTGGAAATAGAGCACCAAACCTTCATCTAATAGAATTTTTTCATTATTTTGACCAGGAATTATATCATATAATTTTCTAACTGTTGCAAGTCTATGTTTAGGTAGATTTTTGGATCCTGTTAAGTTAGTAAATATGATTTTTGATGCTGGACCTGTAATTCTGATTACACCAATTGCCGATCTTGCAGGTGCTGTTGATAATGCATAAACTGTTGGGGATAAAACCTGTTGTTTTAAATTCAAAGATGTTGAAAACTGACGTTTTGCTATCAAATATTTAAGCATTATATTAAATGTCATTGAATACATCAACTCATAAAAGAGATAAAGTTGATTTAATGAAAAACTGAAAAAAATCAATTTTTTGTGTTTCTTCTCAATTTGGACTTTAAATTTTTCGATAATTCAAATTCATGTTAAGGTTACTGTTTTAGAATAAATAGAAAAAATACATAGAGATTATATAATACTATACAAAAGTAGCAAAATAAAAATGGAATCGTAAAGAAAAAGAGACTATAATACAACTGAGAGCAAGGAAAGTGCTAGGTATAGGTAAACAAATTAAGAAAATTAATAGTGTATATAAATGAACGAAAATACCTGGATATAATTGAAGCGTATATGATTGTAACGCGTAATGAGTGACTGTGATAAGTAATTTTAGTCTGTTAACTTACTTTTGATTGGAAGAAGAAAAAAGGTTGAATGTTATTTTTCTGTTTTTTTTTTCTTTTTGTAAGATCATATTTTGTATGTTTCTTTTCAAGTTTTTTCTAAGTTGTAATAATTTGTAATAATAAATATGTAATAAAATAAATAATTAATTTCTAGTTGATTAAATTGTGGAATAGAATATTTTTTATGTTTTTTTTAAATGTATAATGAAATGAGTAAATAATTAATTGATTAAAATTGAAATTGGTTTAACAAATTGTACAACAGCCTGATGTCCGTTTCTCAACTGGCCTTGCAACCAGACTTGCCCTTGTTGCAATTTCAAAAACATCATCAACGGCTTCACCTGTTAAAGAAGAACATTCAATATATTTTTTTGCTCCAATATAATTAGCAACTCGTTCAGCATCTTGAGTTTTAACATATTTTTCCGAATAATTAGGGTCTGAGCCATCGTCAACTGGTCTCAAATCCTTCTTTAAACCAATCAGTATTATTGGAGCATTTGGACAATATTGTTTGACTTCTTGAGCCCATTTAACAGCTGCATTCTCCAAAGAATCAGGTACATTTAATGCAAAACCAATTAGAATTATATGAGCCTTAGAATAAGAAAGTGGTCGTAATCTCTCATACTCTTCTTGACCTGCAGTATCCCAAAGGGTTAACCTAACAGGTTTACCGTCCACACGGCAATCAGTTGCATAATTTTCAAAAACTGTTGGATGATATTCAGTTGGAAATTCACCTAATGTGAAAACATATAACAGTGACGTTTTACCACATGCACCATCACCAACAATAACGATTTTCCGTTTAATAACATTTTCCGTTAGACTTGCAGACATTGTTGATATAATAATAATTATTGATTATCGATTATTGATTGTTGATTACTGATTGTTTATTGTTTATTATTTATTGTTTATTATTTATTATTTATTATTTATTATTTATTATTTATTATTTATTATTTATTATTTATTATTTATTATTTATTATTTATTATTGAGTGTAATGTATAGAAATTTTTTCTCTATTAAGATGTTTCTTGCGATAAGTTAAGAATACGGCAAAATAATATTAAAATATGTTGTAATCTGTTGCTATAGCTTTTTAATAAAGATAGGACGTATTCAATATGGGTATAAAGGAGGTATTCGTGGTTCTTAACGACGGATAAGTTGGAAAGAATTTTGAGCTATGTATGTGGTAAAAGCACTCAAAACATAAACTGACACCACTTTTGGCAGAACTAATTAAAATACGTCTGTCCCAGAAGAAAACAATAACCTATCTTCACCACCTTTGACCGAAACGAAATGGAAACATGTTGATCCTTCTCGTCCCTTCAACAACTCGCGCTGTTTCAGGTGCTAGGCGGAATATAGAAGGGTTTGGAATTTACACGAGGTTAAACACTATACAGATTCGAGATTAACATTTACAAAGGTTTGTTCTACTAGGTTGCTGGGTTGAAAGATGACCAGAGAGACAGACCTGGAGGGGCCGTTGGTGCAGTTGGTGGCGCAGCTGGTAAACCAACATCCGATTTATTTCGAGAATCGGTAATTTCTGATGTAGCAGGTCCGTAGTTTTGTAGGTTCAGGTTAAGACCAGGCACGTTTAATGGAAAATTCATGTTATTCATGTTGTTATTCATGTTCACATCCATGTTCATATCCATGTTATTCATATTCATATTGTTCATATTCATATTGTTCATATCCATGTTATTCATATTCATATTGTTCATATTCATATTGCTCACATTCATATTGTTCATATTAACACTGTTCATATTAACGCTGTTCATATTTACATTATTCATGTTGTTCATCATGGTATTCATGTTGTTCATCATGTTATTCATGTTATTCATGTTATTCATATTGAATCCGCCTAAACCATTCACATTACCAAAATTGTTCATTGAATTCATCAGGCTTAAATCAGATAATGGATTCACACCATTTAATGACCCCACATTTATATTATTTAGTATGCCATTATTCATTGGAACAGTATTCAAACCAAGATTGTTTGCATTACTATTGAGTGCATTCATGCTCATATTCATATTTAGTGGAATATTATTAATTGGTAGATTATTCATGTTCATATCTATATTCAAATTCATATTTCCCGGAAGATTAGAATGGGTACTTTTACTTATATCTGTATTGTTTAAATTGTTAGATGTGCTATCTGCACCTGAATTAGCATTCACATTAATAAAACTCAAATCCATACCATTACTTAATACACCCGACTCGTTAATAACAATTTTGGCATTTCTTCCTTCACTATTATTGTTTCCAATAATATCAAAATGATATGGTAATCTGGATTCTAATCTTGTGCTTAATGCAGATTCAAATTGTTCAATTGTCAAATTGGGCATGATATTGTTAAGAATAGCCTTTACATAATGATATAACAATGGAACTGAATATGTATTTATTTCGACTTGTGGCAATTTATTAGATGAATTAAAAACTTCAATTTGAATCATTTCAATTTGTGAAATTGTTAAACCACTGGATGATGGTATAACTGGTGATGCTAGGCTTTTTAACTCTTCTTCATTTTTAGCAATCACCATTGAATCCATATTATTGTTATTATTCCAAGAAATGCTTGGATTTCTGATACTTGTTGAACCATTTGATGCCCAGATGGAACTTGGGCTTTCAATGGAATTTGCACTTGATTCGTCAATTTCTTTGCCGTTATTTTTATCTGTATTAGCTTCCCCCCAAATAGCTTGCGCCGTTGACTGTTCCAATCCATTGGTATGTAGATTTCTGTTATCAAATAAAATTGAATTGAAAACTCCAGCGTCCTGGGTAGAGGCGCTAAAATTGGAAGTTAATATGTCATTTTGTAAATTCAATAAACCATTGCTATTCAAGAATTGGTTATTAATATATAAATTAGTATTATTACTATTGTTGCTGTTGTTAGTGTGAGTGTTCATAACAACTGAATTAGCATTGGTGTTTTGTAATGATGTCGATTGCAACCCTGGACTTGAATTAAAAATCGGTGATAATTCATTTATATTATTCGAAGTTAATGAAGTGTTCCTACTATTTACTGCAAATGAATTCATAGTCGGTCCAAGTTGTGTACTAAAGGTTTCGGAAGTTGGTGAAATGCTGCTTGGAATTCGAAGTGGAATATGCTGTTGCTTTTGTTGGTGTTGTTCTTGTATTTGATGTCGTTGTTGTCCAGTCAAGTTGTTTTCAGTTTCTTGTTTCTTTCTATTAAATTCAAGTAATTTATCCTTTTCTTCCTGCTCTTTCATAAGCTTAACTTTACGATCATTCTCCTTCTTTAATTTTTCTTCACGTTTCAATTTCATCTCTTCCTCCCTTTTTTTCTTTGTCTCTAGTCGTTTCTTTTCTTTCTCTTCCTTTTCTTTACGTTGACGTTCAAGCTCCGCTTCCTTTCTCTTCTTCTTTTCTTCTTGCTTACGCATTAACTCTTCCTCGCGTTTCTTCTTTTCTGCTTCTTTACGTTTACGGCCTTCTTCAGTTTTACGTATTTGTTCTTCTCTTAAGGCACGTTCCTTTTCTTCTTTCTCTTTTTCAAGCTTTAACCTTTCTTCTTCCTTTGCGATTTTTTGCAATCTCTTCTTTTCCTTAACTTTTTCTTTCTTCATTTTTTCCTTTTCCTCCTTTTCTTTTTTCAATTTAGCTTCCTGTTCTTCTTCTAGCAATAGACTTCTAGAAATATCTTCCGCACGTTTTGCTTGAAATGAATCATGAAGTCGTTTACGTAAAATTTTTGACAAAACAATTTGAAGCATCTTGTAAATTTCAATATGTCTTCTTTTAACTGCAAAATCTTGATTAATATCATCATCGACATCAGATTGATTATCGCTACCATATTCTTCATCCTCTTCTTCTTCTTCTTCTTCTTCTTCTTCTTCCTCCTCCTTCTCCTTCTCCTCTGCTTCCTCTTCGTCTCCATCTTCATCTTCATATCCTTTATCCTCCTCTTCTTCTCCTTCTTCGGCTTTTTGCTCATTTGACGTAACTGTGTTTTCAGCATTCGTTAAACTATTATTATCCTGCTCCGTATTATTTCCGCTTGATTTGTCTAGTCGCAGAATTAAATCTATAAATTTTTCACCATTATTTTTGACTAAATCATCAGCAACCGATAATAGACCATCGGAAAAATCTCCTTCATTTTTCATAATTAAATTATTGTCATCTTTTTCTACCTCTCTGTTTCCCTCTCCTTCTGTTTCTTCTTGTTCTCCTTTTCCATGTTCTTCTCCCTCTCCCTCTTCGTCATCTTCTTCTTCAGTTTGTGTTATTTTAGCTTCCTCTATTATTCCTAACATGGAATTAATAAAATTTATATTCAGTTCGACTTCATCAACATTTCTAAGTGCAAGATATCTTGCATTTGCAAAACTTTTATAAAGTTCCATAAGTTCATGGGAAATAAAAGGTTTTTTGTTTTTACATAATTGACAAGATTGATTCAGTTTCATATCATCGTGAGCTAATCTTAGTGCATCCAGAAAGTCAATATTAGCAATTTCTCGTTTCCTATTATATGGTAATTCTATCCAATATTGAATCATGTCTGGTATATCATCAGGAAATTCAAAATCCCAGAAAAAGTTACCCATAACGGGAGCTCTAATTATTTCTAATAGTTCATGTGACAAGACTAGACCGATATCCATTTTTGGATTCTTGGTATTAGAATTGGAATAATTATTTTTCTTTTTATTACTTCGACTATGATGATGGCAAGAACAAGTGTGTCCTTCATACTCACCATCTTCTTCTTCGTCTTCCTCTTCTTCTCTGTCTCCTTCTTCGTCATCAGTTGAACGATTAATCTCATACTCATATTCGTCCTGATAATGATCATGATGAGTTTGTTGTTGTTGTTGTTGTTGTTGTTGTTGTTCATTGGATAAATTATTATTGTTCCCTTTTGATGCTTCAAATCCCGCTTGTATAATTTCATCCATAAGGTCATGATCACAGAATTCACAGTCAGAATGAACACACTCATATTCACTTCCTTCATGGTGATCTTCTTCTTCGCCATTGTCTTCTTCTTCTTTTTCGTATTCTTTCTCATTGTAATCAAATATTTCTTCTAATCCGTTCTTTCCCTCTCGTACAACATGTTTATTACCTTGATCATCATAATAAACACGTATTCTGTTATTATTAACTATTCTTTGGACAATAACCTCACCATCTGGACCTTGTTTAATAACTCTTGAAGATGGGTAGTCGTCATTTGAATTGCCCAACTCAACTTCAACTGTTATATCACGATGTGGAACATAGGCCTTGTCTATATTTGGGTTCTTTGAACCGGAAGAATTGGAATTATCAGATTCAAATTTGATATTTTCGGTAGATATAGGAATTCTAACCATGATTGAAAGGTTTTAAGATAGCCACCGTCGTTAAAAATAATTAATAGTTTTAAAGGTTTGGTAATTTAATGCAATCCGGATTTAATTTAATGTATATGAATCAAAACTAGGTATGATGACAATATATCACTATAGATAATAGGGAAAAGCAAAAACAAATGAAATGAGATATTATAACGGTGTTATTTTGCGAATGGTGCAATATGCAATGGCAAAACTGAAGCAAAATAATAATGTCTTGCCTAGTCCTGTAACTATAATAGACAGTTCTCAAATTTCAACCTGTCCCTGTAATTATTTGCGGCAGTGAAAATTGAAAATTGAAAATGTGAGAAGAAAAAAACAAAATGTTCCTTTGAAAATCGAACCGAGGCGCTGTTAAATTTCTAGGTACGGGAGGATAGGGAAAAATGGGCCATGTTGATGGCATTTAAGTATTAAGTTGGGCAGTTGTAAGTGTTGAGTGCAGTTTTTTTAAGATTTTGTTTGATCTCATTGCTTGCGTAAAAAGATGTAATATTGTCTTTTATTTTTTTGAATTCTGAATTTTTCACTTTTTCACAAATTTATAAAAAAATCTGCTGAAATTCAAAATCTTCCAAAAATAATTTTTTCTTAAAAAAAAAAAAAACATAATCACTCACAAACATTAAATGATATATCTAGTTTTATTTTTTTATCACATGCCATTTTGTTGTCTGGTCTTAGAAAATGTGTGCGGATAGCATCCACTAACCTTTCTCGCCTTCTCATTCTAATGTGGCCGAACGGTTATCTCCCCTGGCTCTTATTTTCAAACACGCGTTCATTTCCAACGTATGACACATTTTGAAATTCCAGTTTGTTACTATATTTGGCACATACTTCCAGTTTTGACAAGTGTTCAACATTGGGATAATGGGGGGTGTTGTTCATGAAATGTTGGAATTAATATGTTGAATGTCAACTATTTAATATAAATGATGTGATATATACGTAATGGAATGTAGTAATAAGAATATTGATCAAACAATTCTGTGGATTATAGTGATTTGAATGGGTCAAGTCACCACGAGAGGACAAAATTAACACAAACTTAGGAATACTAGACAATTTTGTTTATAGTTGATATTACCACATTGTCTGATTCAGCTGCTCCTGCAAAATGAAACTGTAGCCAGAGAAATCTCACTAACGATTTGATAACGACTAGTCAAGGTTGTCTAAAAATAGCACCTCTTGACCTGATATTTACAGACGTAACCGATATACCTAAGTTTTATCTATTTGGTGTTGATTTTTACATCTTTCTTTAACTTATTAACTCAATCTGATCTCTTGACTGATTGGAGATATAATGCGATAGTCAATGTAAATATACCACCAAGGTTCAAAGTCTTCCCCAATAAGTTTTACAATTACATGACCATACGTAGATTTATGAAGATTTCAGGATCAAAAGCTGTAGAAAATATTTACTGCATCAGTTGGAATATCTGTTTCAGTTAGTCACTTACTTTGCTACCTCCAGATGTGACAGACTTTGTAGGGTGGCAGCCCCAGAAGTCGACTGGCGGGCGTAAAAAAATGCGGTCCGTTTGCGAAATCAACTGTCGAAAATTTTTGACCTACTGGCTGGCTATACAACTGAAACAGGTATTTCATTTGGAAATTCTTGATATCAACGAACGTCTTTGATTCTGTTCTACTTTTTCACTGTAACCCGGGTTAAAGATTAGATTATGGATTTACTTACTTTTGTCAATCCAGCTAATGTGCGATCTTTACTAGTTCCAGTCAATGAACTTGAGCAGAATGATTTTGAACAAATACTGGAAACATTGAAAAGAGTTAAGGATGTTAGAGCTGTTGATTTAGTTCATAACCCTGGAAAGTTCAATCCACAAGCATACCCACAAGGGCACATATATCTTAATTTTATCACCAAAGATGAAGATTCTGAATCTATATTTTTACATGATTTTGAACCATTTAGGAAAACCGCAATTATAATTGGAATTGCTAAATGGAATATTGAGCTAACTGATGATAGAATACGAAATTTTAAGTCCGAGTTGAAGAAGAAATATCCTTCACCAATGAGTCATTTTATTATGCTTTTTGATTGCCCAATTGACTATCAATGTACGTTAAGTGGAGTTTATACAGTTGATAAAACCACATCAAATATGGAAACAAAAATTTGTGATTTAACGTCAAGATTTCTTAGCAACTTTTCAACTTATGCATCTGCATATGAACATACTACTTTGAGATCACCGGGAAGCCTTAACGGGTCTATTCCTAAGGCAAAAAAGAAAATCTCTGCATCTTTTGAGCTGAATGCTGAA
Organism: Pichia phayaonensis; assembly: GCA_030558305.1. Lineage (NCBI taxonomy): Eukaryota > Fungi > Ascomycota > Pichiomycetes > Pichiales > Pichiaceae > Pichia > Pichia phayaonensis. Next base: position 117,351 of record JAJMSE010000014.1, read on the forward strand.
AGATCAAAACAAATGAGTTCAAAGGGAAGGAAGTTGAAATTAAGTGCCAATTTTTATTTGATGGCTGGTAATTTGAAAAGTTCGTTGTCTGATTTTTGTGAATCAATCTTTTATTTAAAGTCTTCGCATGATTATTTTTGGTTAGCATCTGCAGTAGATGGTTTATCAGTGTGTTTATTTTTATTATCCTCAATTGGTGCACCTTATAAATTACCACCATTCATTGAATCATTATTAGATTCTGGTAATGATATTGAAAATATTATTTCATCTCCAACCGCATCACCAAGAACTTCACTTCAACTAAGCACTTTTAGTAGTCTGAATAATATTTCCCTCCAGAATAGCATACCCGAACCAATTCAACTATCCTTAGTTCCATTGGAAGTTGTTGAAAAATCAATTTTTAACTGTGGTAAACTAGCATCTGCATATTACGAACAAGCAAAGAATTACAATATTGATTATGTACCTCAGATTGTTGTATCTGAAAGTTTATTACGTTATTCATCATTGATGGTTTTAATTAATACTCACGGTAAGTTTGATTTCAACTTAATTCATGAAATTTTATATTCAACCACTTTATTTGATGGCAACCATGTTTCGATTAATTTTGATTTAGATAATTTCAATAATTTATGTTACCATATTTTGAATTCAGATTTCAAAAACTTATCACCATCGCAACAATTAAAAATATTCTATACATTAATGTTTTTATATTCAAAAACAAAAATGAACATGAAAAAATGTTTGATGATCAAGAATTTTTTTGATTTGGTAATTTCTTCTAAGCATATTATTTCAATTAATAGGTTTGATTATAAAAGTCTGAATAATTTACTTAAAGAATATTGTGAAAACTATGGTATAATAGTTGATGGCTCGAATGGGAAGGTTAAGAATCCAAATCATATGCAAAAGAAAATTTTGATACAAATTTTAAATTTTTGTGAAAAGATTAATCATTATGAAGGTTATATATTTTATAGTTCAATTGTATTATCACAGTTTAGAACGTTGTTCACTTCAAAGGAACAAATTGATATTCATTCTAAAATTAAAGATTATAAAGTTCAAGTTAATGAGATTCCAACATATTGGGATTCTAATTTACTTTTAGATTTTGAATTTGAGTCACAGTCTAATCAAATTGTTGAAGATGAAGAGTGTACTGTACATGTATTGATAAGAAATCCATTTGCATTTGAAATTGAAGTTAGAAAATATGAATTATCAACTGCTGATGATTTTCCATTAGAATTATATGCAACTATTAACAGAAAAGTTGATGATCCGAATACTTTGCCAACAATATATATGAAACCATTTATGGAAATGGTAATTCCAGTTATTATTATACCAAAGAAAAGTGGCAAACTAATGATTGATGGTATTATTGCCACTGTGGATGTTTGTAAAAGCCAAAGATTCACTGTTAAAAATCCAATAAAAGTATCGTTTTTACCAAAAATTAAAAAAAATATGACTATTGAAAACAGGGAAGAGGAATCAATTAAAACTTGGGAAATTTCTGTCGTATACAAACAGCCATTGCTGAAAATTGTTGATATAAAATTAACAGACAAGTGGTTAATGTTATTAGATGGCGAAAGGAAACAATTCAAAGTTATTTTGAAAAATATGTCCAATACAGAAATAAATCATTTAGTTTCAAAATTCAAAGACTCTACAACAGAAAAGCTAACTAATGAATTAAATAATAAATCATTACAGCCCAATGAATTGTATGAAATTGAATATCAATTATTAATCAAAAGACCTTTCAGAATATTAAATAAGTCAGATCTTGTTAAAATTAAAGGTAATGAATCATTTTATTTGGATATTGAAATTATGGGTAAATTAGGTGTTAGTGAAGCTCATTTAGTTCTTGAATATGCGCATCAAAAGGATACATTTTCTGAGTTCCTAAGAAGTTTAACAATACCTGTAAACCTGACTGTATACCCGAGTGTCGAGCTCGCTGGTTGTGACATTATTTCGTTAACGTCAAACACTAGAATAAGTGAGGAAAACACAGATCTATGTTGGGAATATTTAAAACATATGAAAGAAAAAACCCATAATCTTTCAAATTTTTGTTTATTAGCTTTAGATTTTGTTAATATGTGGTCCGAAGAAGTGGAAATTTGTATTGAGTTTAGCCCAGAAAGTTTGAAGGAGGTTGAATTTTATGATTCAAATGGCTCAATTGATAGGATCACAGAAACTACATTTAAAACATCAACATTGTTACATAGCAGAAAAAACATTAGAATGTTCATTCCACTTTTAAGGATGGATTTTGATGAAGAGTTTTTAAATAGAAGAATTCCAAGTTTGAGAAATAAGCAATTCATTGTTGATAACAAAACACCAATCGCCGAGCAAGATTTTATAAAACGTGCATTTTGGTACAAAGAAGAAATTTTAAAACGCTTTAAAGCAACATGGAAAATCCCAACCATTAGTAATAATTCAATACATTCAGGTAAATGTGGTGAAATTGATTTAAGGGGTTTTAAATTTTCATCCAAAATGATTGAGGTTTTAGAAGTGGAAAAGATTAGTATCCAATTGAAAGTCACTGGAGAAAATGACGTGGAAGTTGATCTTGATAATATTCAAGCAAATAAATTTTACACAATTAGTGTTAAATTAATCAATAGAAACAAACATGAAATTTTTGGGATTATTAGACATATTCCAGTTTGTAAAGATCCACCATACACGTACGAAAAGAAAGTGCTTATTAACGGTGTTTTACAATTTAGCCCAGAAACTCCCCTGGGTCCGGGAGAACACAGGATTTATGACTTGGGTGTTGTATTTATTGAAAAGGGAGAGTACGAATGGGGTGCTCTTTTTGATGAATTTGCCAACTGGAGGGAAGGTGATGTTAATATCAAAAAACAACATTTACAAAGAGAACAACTGAAGTTTACTGTTTGTTAAAGTTTATATAAGTATATCTGTAGAGTTGTAACGTAATGTCCTATTTAGCTTGGACCATTTCACCTTTTCATGGGAATTCTCCCACTACGCGGATTTTCTCCCCCAGAAAACAAAGCGGCAGCTCCAATATCAAAAAATTGAAGAATTGGCCAACACGAGTAGATGTATAATATTTATCAGCAGCAAAGTCCAATACAAACCAATCCAGTTAATAAACCATGTCCGGTTCTGTTATAAGAGCAAGAAAATGGAATGTTGGAGACGAAGAACAGTATTTGGCTGTTAGTCCAAACGGTGAAATTGTTTCTCTATATCAAACTGACAGTCAAGCAATTAATGAAGAAGATAACATAGTTAAAGTTAATGAAAGAACGGGATTTGAAAATGTTCAAAGTTTCAATTATTCAGATGCAACTCCAGGTTTAGCAGCGGTTGGACAATTGGATGGTAAATGTTTATTATTTGATATTAGAAACCCAAAACAAAATCTAGTGACTTTAAAACCTTTACAATCACGATCATGTACATCTGTTTCCTTTAATGAAAAGGGCTTAATTGCAATGGGTTATGATAGAGGACGACAAGATCATTCAGTTCATGTCTGGGATATAAGCAGCCTCCAAAGAGGCGATTTTTCTGGTAAAACAAATAAAATTTTTAGTTGTATTACAAATGAAAGTATTTCATCCTTATCATTTTGTCCAAGTGAACCCAAGAACTTTGTTGCTGGTAGTTATAAATTACTAAGAGAATATGATGTTCGAAGTAATCAGCCAATTTATCAAATTACAACAAGATGTACTTTAAATATTAGTGTAAATCCATTTAATCCATTCATGTTTGCATCAAATAGTGAAGATGGTTCACTTGCAATTTGGGATAGAAGAAAGTTAACCGCAGCATTTCAACTTAATAATGCAAATCAAAGCATAGCAAATGTTTCAAGTGAAGGCCCCGTGTTATCATTTAACAAATTGCTAAATGACTATCAAAGAAGAACAAATGGCTCACCATATAGATTTTCATCGGTTCAAAGCGGTGAAATTGGGGCATTGTTTGATGGTGACCTAGTTAGGAGATGGAAAGTTGATATTGTACCAGCGTTAGCATCAGAATTAAAAGAATATGAACGAATGGTAGAAAGTAATAAACGTGAGAATCCTGCCTTTATACCGAAAATTGCAAAACCTACAGGAACAATGTTCATTTCAAAAGTTCATGATACTGAAACAAAATATGAAAGGGTTATTTCATTTGATTATGCAAGTTCAAAGTCTTCAATCTATGGAATTGATCTTGTTTGTATGAGACAGTCTGGTAGTATTTATAAAATGAAGGTTATTGATAGTCAAAATACTGTTACATTTAACTCCTATAACGATATTACATTTTGTGGATCCAATGGAATTTTCAGTAAATTTGTTAAAGATGATATTAATGAAAGACCTAAAAACATATATGATAAGATCGGCAGGTTATCAATCACCAAAAAAGATGATATTCTTGATGGTGTTGATGTGGAAAATGGACAAGAGAATGATGTGAAAGAAGAAGGAAGTGGTACCGGAGCTGTAAATGATGACAAGGAAACTAAAAAGGATGTTGACGTCTATGTGGGAGAGGCCGAAACTATGTGTTTAGTTTCGGATGCCTTATTAGAAAATGATGCATGCTCAACAATAAGAAGGAGAGCAACTAGAGGATATGGGGTAAATGCTAAGTTAAATATGGAAATTCTAGATGATATGTACACCTACGAAACTCAATTACATTTAAAAAATGCATGGAAATGGATTGATATATCTTATGAACTAATTGTCGCAGGTAAAATGAATTATGCAGATTTTGACTTTGGATATCTAGGTGTTTTAGGTATTTGGAATATGAATAAAGATTTTATGATTTTCAATAGATATTCAGGATTTAAGAATGTGACAGAAAAGGATGTTACAAATGCGGCCAAAGGTATAGTTGAAAGAAGATCAAGGGAATGTAATCTACTGGCTAGACCAGTTATCGGTTTTAAGGGTAAAAGTTTAAAAGAAATTCAAAGAAGGTTAGCAATGTATGTTATCGGATGGGATTTTGGGGTGAGAGAATTAGAAGAAAAATATACAAGTTTAATTGCAAATGGTAATTATGAAAGAGCAGCAGGTTGGGCGATTTTTCATGGTGACGTAGATCGTGCAATTACAATTTTAGGTGAATCCAATAATGAAAGTTATAAGGTTATGTCAACTGCAATTGCAGCATATGCAGCGTTTAAAGATATAAATACCAACAATACATGGAAGGATAGATGTAGACAATTAGCCTCTGATTTAGCAGATCCATATTTAAGAATTATATTTGCATACATTGCGGATGGTAATTGGTGGGATGTGTTGGATGAAACTGCATTACCATTAAGAGAAAGACTGGGCGTTGCATTGAGATTCTTGCCAGATTCTGAACTGGATATTTATCTTAATAGATTAGCGGAAGTTGTCATAGAACGAGGAGATATTGAAGGTATTATTTTAACTGGTATTACGATGAATGGTATTAAATTATTACAATCATTTGTTGATAGAAATAATGATGTTCAAAGTGCCTGTTTAATTGCAACATTCGCAAGTCCTAAATATTTTGTTGATGATAGAGTTGAGACATGGGTTGATAGTTATAGAGCATTACTAAATAGTTGGAGTTTGTTTTCAGCAAGAGCAAAATTTGATATTGCAAGAGCCAAACTATCAAAGAGACTAAATGAACAAAATCAAAACACAAGGTATGTTCCAAGACAGCTTTATTTACAATGTATTAATTGTCATAAATCAATAACAAGGGATGAATACCCTCATGAAGAAGTTCCAAATAGTAGTGGCACTAAAAAGACTAAGAAAAGAGCACCTACTAATCATTCCTGCCACCACTGTGGATATCCATTACCAAGATGTGCAATTTGTTTAATCACACAGGGGGTTCCGGTTCCAAAAGAAGTGATGCATATAAATAGTACTAATATCAAGAGAAATACAAGAGTTGGAAGTATGGAAGCAGCCGAAATTGCCAGAAAAGAGAGAAATGAAACACAGTTTAAGGAATGGTTTAGTTTCTGTCTCTCTTGTAACCATTGCATGCATGCAGGACACGCAGAGGAATGGTTTTCAAAGCACTATGTGTGTCCCGTGCCCGACTGTGAATGCAAGTGTAACAACAGGTAGATTTGTGTACGTTTAGGTGTAAAACCATGTAAAACCATGTAAAACAGTGTCCCAATGCCTGTGCTTACGTAAAAGTGTGAATGTTTCAGTTCAACTTCCATTTTTCTGTTGGCATTTTTCATATTTCATTTTTCACTTGTGATCGAACGAATCGACTCGATGGGAGGCGCTGTATTTACTAAAGGGATGTTTGCTATCACCTGTTGGCAACCTGTTGTTTCATAAAGCTCTTCGTATATATAGATCACCAGCAACAGCACAAAACGTAGCAGATAGTTGCCAGGAAAGAACCCCCCCATTTCAATAGCTGTCCCTCTTTTTTTTCTTTCACTAATATCCGTATTTCCCGTTTCGTCATACGTTTACTCACTTCTATTTTTAGATCAAATATTGATAAAATCTTCACTATTTCATCAATTTTTTTGTGAATTTAGATCAACAAATCAATTGAACAGAATAATTCCAATATCGTTTTACCATGTCTTCAAATACCGATAAAATTAATAATATTTTGAAGAAAATCGACAGAGAAAGAAAATTGGCTGAAGGTGCTAGCCATTTAAGGAAAAAGACAAACAATCCTGCAGTTATCCAAAAGTGTAATACCCAAGTTAGAGAAGCTCAGAAGAATATTGAATATTTGGAATCCATCTTACAGAAATTACAACTTTCTGTCAAAAATGAAACAATTTCTAAATCTTCTGAAGGTTCACAAATTAATTCAAATAGTTTAGATCCGAAAAGTTCATCAAATGTTGACACTACAAATGAAGGAAAGCCTTATAACCAAATAAATAGGCCGCTATTCACTGCTTTAGATTTACTTAAATATGAATGTCCTTCATTAGGTCATAAAATTCAATATATGATGCAATTACTAGAATTTAAAATTCAAGTCGAGACCCAATATAAAGAAGCAAACGATAAAATGTATAACCTTTATCAGGTTGAAGGTGATAGATCAAGTATTGCTATGGCTGAAAGAGGTAAGATTGAAAGTGATCGAAAAATTCAATTAATGAGAAGAGCCTTGAAAGAATATCAATCAATGTATATCGATTTTGATGACATTTCACGTGAAAATGCCATGATAAATACCGTCAGAAAAAATCCTTTATCTGGTGTTTTATTTATTCAAATCCAGGCAGTTAGAGGTGTTGATCATATCCAATCACCTTTATTCTCCAGAAATCCCGAGTGTATAATTAGTATTAAAATTGATGATAATGAAAAAGCCAGAACTAGGGGCTCAAGAGATGATAGATGGATTGATTTCTTTGATATTAAAGTTGAAAAGGCAAATGAAGTAGCAGTTACAATATATGATAAAATTAATGACCAATTAACCCCAGTTGGTTTATTCTGGTTATCATTGTCCGATATATCGGAAGAAATTCGTAGGCAAAAAGTCAGTCAAGAAAGAATTACTTCCGCAAATTGGATGGATGCATCTAATATTAGTGCAAATACTCTAAAGAAAGTTGCAACTGGTTCAGCAGGTGCATTGTTGGACTCAGTTCCTGATTTATCAACAGGAATAACTGATCATACTAATAATAGTTCAATCAATGGTGGACCTGAGCCCTTAAATTCAGCGTCAACATTAACATCAACATCAAATACACTTTCTTCACCGCTTAGGACAACTAATTGGTTTGATTTAGAACCAAGTGGTGAAATTTTAATTACATTTGGCTTTGTTAAAACAAATGAAAGTAAAACAAGAACTGATCATAGTAATTTTACTAATGGTTTAGGCCGTCATGGTGCCATTCGTCAACGTAAAGAAGAAGTTATTGAATCCCAAGGTCATAGATTCGTTCAGAAACAATTTTATAATATTATGACATGTGCTGTCTGTAGTGAGTTTTTGAGATATACTGGTTATCAATGTGAAGATTGTTTATTTTTAGCTCATCAAAAATGTATTAAGAATATTATTGCTAAATGCATTTCAAAATCAAGTTCTGATATTAGTTCTGATGATACAAAATTGAATCATAAAATTCCTCATAGATTTAGTCCAGTCACAAACCGTGGTGCAAAATGGTGTTGTCATTGTGGTTATCTTTTGCCATTTGGTAAGAAAAATGTTCGTAAATGTGATGAATGTGGTATAATGTGTCATGCCAATTGTGTTCATTATGTTCCAGATTTATGTGGTATTCCCCCAAAGACAATCGAAAAGATTTTAGAAGCTTTAAGAATTAGTCAGCAAAAGAGTAATAAAAAGAAACAATTACTTGCAACTTCATCATCAGGTAAAACTCTTGCAGCATCAACTCAACCTAGAACCTCTACAAATTTACGAACTAAAGCTTCGCCAACTAAGGCTGAAAAACCATTACCAATTATCAATGATAATAACCAAATTCTATTAGATTCAAAAATTGAAAATCTTGAACGAAAAGTTGATCTTCAATCCGAATTGAGGAAGCAAATGGTAACAACACCAGTTGAAGAGGTTTATCCATCAAGTGCAGTTACAAGAAGCAGTATTGAAGAGGTGGAAGAAATTCCTGGAAGAGAAAAAAGAGAAATAGAGAAGAATGAAGCAAATATTGAAATGAATGACGATATCAGAATTCCACATTATCCAGAAGGTTTATCAGATGACAAAAATTTACATGATTCAATGATTTTACCAAGCAGTGAAACAATTCACCCACAGCATCAAACCCGCCATCAAAGTCAACATCGTTATCATCATAATCACCACCATCAAAAACGTCGCCATCGTCGTAGATATGGATTAGACGATTTCAAATTTATTTCAGTTTTAGGTAAAGGTAACTTTGGTAAAGTTATGCTTGCAGAATATGTCAGTAATAGAAAATTATGTGCGATTAAAGTGTTAAAGAAGAATTTTATAATTGAAAATGATGAAGTTGAAAGTACGAAATCGGAGAAGAAGGTTTTCATTGTTGCTAATCAACATAAACATCCATTTTTACTGAATTTATATCAAAGTTTTCAAACTGAGAATAGGATCTATTTTGTTATGGAATATGTTAGTGGAGGTGATTTAATGTGGCATGTTCAACAAAAGAAATTTTCATACAGAAGAGCACAATTTTATGCAAGTGAAATTTTGTTAGCATTGAAATTTTTACACGACAATGGTATTATTTATAGAGATTTAAAATTAGACAATATTATGTTAACGGTGGAGGGACATATTAAATTAGCAGATTATGGATTATGTAAAGAGAATATGTGGTTTGGAAATACTACAAAAACATTTTGTGGTACACCGGAATTGATGGCACCAGAAATTATTTCCGGGGAACAAATTTATGATAAAGCAGTTGATTGGTGGGCATTTGGAGTTTTGCTGTATCAAATGATTTTAACGAAAACACCATTTAAGGGAGATGATGAAGAAGAAGTTTTTAATGCAATTTTAACGGATGAACCATTATATCCAATTAGTATGACCAAAGAGGCAGTTGATATAATTCAGAAGTTACTAACTAGAGATCCAAAATTGAGATTAGGATCAAGTGAAAGAGATGCACTAGAAATTATGGAACACTCATACTTTGAGAACATTAATTTTGAGGATATATTAAGTAAGAAGGTTGATCCACCATATAAACCCGAAATTAATGATCCAAGGGATGCCAGATGTTTTGAGGAAGAATTCACATCTCAAGCTGCAAAGTTAACACCTATCAACAGTGTTTTATTACCAGAAAATCAAGAAAAGTTCCGTGGTTTTACGTATTCATATGAGGATGAAGTATTGTAAGAGATGTTTGATTTGTGTAAATAGTATAAACACTCAATAATTTAATAAGCTTAATGTACTTAATAAACTTGATGTATTTAGTGTATTTAGGAATTGTGCCTCCCGAAATTCACCTTATAAAAAAGAAAAAAAACAACAATTGTGGTGCGTGAAAGTTCAACGTTTCATGTACTGCATGTCTAAATCATACCTCAGATCCATATATCTAATTTTATTGAAACTATACGATTAGAGAAGCATGAGAGTACCGGTTGAAGTTAAAACATTATCGGAATTACGTTCATTCCCATTATTTCAAACCGTTAAAACTGTTTTCGATAAAGCATTAGCAAATGGAGATCTAATCTATAAAGAATCTGAAAACGTTGAAATTTTAAAGGATGCAGAAACGGGAATGAAATATGAGATCAGTATAACTGAAGGATTATCACAAAGACCTAACAACCGAGCAATTGAACCGGGACATAAAGATGCAGTTATTAGTGAAAAGGTCTTAGAAACTGTGATTAAAAGAAATCCATTTCTGCATCCTGAACCTGAATTAACGATTATTGATTCATTATTGGATAAATATAGATTAATTTTAAATAAATTTCCAAACAAAAAATACCATTTTTTAATGGTTACCAAAGAATTTGAGCAACAGGATAGTTTATTAAAACCTTTAGAATTACAATTAATGCATGTTATTTTAGAAAATTTAAATAAAGACGATGAAGATATGAAATATTTTTCATTTTTCAACAGTGGATCAGAGAGTGGATATTCACAATTTCACAAACATATTCAATTTATGATAACATCACCAAAACTGGACGTGTATCAAGAAAAAGTTGTTTCAAATGTTGAATTTTTCATACCAAAGGAAATTGTTGCAGCAAACAGACCATTATTTTTCAAAAATGCAAGTTTCAAACATTACATTTTAAAGTTGAAGGAAAGTAATGGAGAAGACGATGAACAAGATTTGGATAATTTGGCCATTTTATACATGTATTTAATTAAAAGAGTGATGAACATTTATAAAGAATTTGAAATTGATACTAAAAATAAGAAAATAAGTTATAATTTGATGATGATGCCAGATTGGATTATGATTATTCCACGTAAGAATGCCAAATTTGAAGATATCTGGCAAAATTCACTTGGATTTATGGGATTATTTTATCTGAAGAATGAGGAATTGAAAAAGAAGGTAATTGAAATTGGATTTAGTAAGATTTTACAAGAATGTGGATTTCCAATGGAAGAAGATGAAGATAAGATTGTCTATAATGAGTATGGTTATTAGATGAATAGATGAATAACTAATTAGATAGATAGATAGATAGATAGATAGATAGATAGATAGATAAATAAATAATAATAATATATTTTTTTTATAAGTGATTTATACAAAGTAGATAATAGATATATTTATGCTAATTTGGAGTTGTTAAGAGCTTCTTTTTCAGCAATTTGAGCTTCAGCTTCTAAGATCAGGTCGGTAAGATATGGAGTATCTTCAGATGCTTTAAGTGCCTTTGATTCAGGAAGGACATCAATGGAGATTGCTAATTGGTGAGCAGAAATGATTCTGTAGTTTCTTGCGTAGGATTCTTCTGTTGGTAATCTGGAAATTGCTAATTGAACAGCTGGCTTTTCTTCTTCAATTAAATCATCAAGCTTAAGACCTAATTGTCTGTAACCAGATAAAGCAGTGAATGCCTTAGCAGCTGGGAACATAAGTTGTCTAAGGATAGGAGTCTTGAGGACAAGGTCGACTTGTTTCTTGACGGAAGTTAGGGTAGCCATGGTTAGATGTGGAGATTAAGAATATAACAACGTGGAATTGTTAGCACTTTGAACAACATCATCAGCGCCATCATCTTAAGATTAATGTAATATTCATGAAGCAAAGTGCGAGAAAAAGTGTCAGAAGGAAATGGTGTGTTTTCATTGGTTGGAGAAGGGGAGCGTCGCTCGACGTGGAGTTGGTGGTGCGGGAGCGTCTGTTCGATTCCCAGAGGGTGCAATTGTTTCATTTTTTCGATTTTTTTTTATTTTTTCGCAATTTTCACAATTTTCACTTTTTCATTTTTATTTTTAGTTCCTCCTCGCTTTCTTAATTCTTAATTCCCTCACTTTTTCACCTTTCGCCTTTCACTTGCACTCTTTCTAAATGGACAGGACAACAATGACAATCACGCTGCCGTTTTGGGCAGGCGACGCGCAATCACGCTGCTGTTTTGGGAAAACAGAGTGGACCGACGCGTTGTTGTTGTTTTGAAACAGGACGTGTTGCTATTGTTTCAGATGGTGGTTGTTGGCCAGTGTCAGTACGTGTTGGTAGTCTGGTGGTTTGGTGGTTGTGTAGACACTCCTCAGGAGGCATATATAAGTAGACCAAAGAACCCTCTTTGTAGTGTGACTTCTCATTCTCTCTTTATCCAATCCTTTCTTGTCCAACCAACAATGAAGTTCTCTCTTATACTCTCCACTTTATTAGCTACTGTTTCAGTCATGGCCGATGACGGTTCATACACCCCACAATCTTGTTCTGCAGACTCACACTGTCCGGAAGAATATCCCTGTTGTTCCAACGAAGGTTCTTGTGGTACAGGTTCCTACTGTTTAGGTCCTTGTGATCCAAGATACTCCTTCAACTCAACTTCCTGTATGCCTGCTCCAATTTGTAAGGCGGGTACCTACACTCCAAGATCTGGCAATATGATGTCAACATCCGATTACTTGGGAAATACAACAGATACCGATTTCATCTATTATGGAACAGTCAAAGATACCGATGATTCTGTTGCCATTTTAATGCCTAAAAATTCAGTTGGTGGTGTCATTTCATCAACTTTTTATGTTTGGTACGGTAAAGTCTCTTTCAAATTCAAAACTTCTCACAACCAAGGTGTTGTTTCTGCTGGTATTTTGTTCTCCCAAGTTCAAGATGAAATCGATTACGAATTTGTTGGTAATGAATTAACCATTGCTGAATCAAATTACTATTTCGAGGGTATTGCTGATTATACACATTCTTCAAATCTTGTTACAACTGATACCTACGCAAACTGGCACACCTATACAATCGATTGGCAAGAAGATTCCATTACTTGGGAAATTGACGGTAAAGAATTAAGAACTTTAAAGAAATCCGATACTTATAATTCAACTTCAGGTGTATATGAGTTCCCTCAAACCCCATCAAGATTACAATTATCCATCTGGCCTGCTGGTGACACCACTAAGAATGCTGTTGGTACTGTTGAATGGGCTGGTGGTGCTATCGACTGGGATGCTACTGATTTCACTGATCCTGGTTATTTATCTGTTAATATTGACACCGTTGAAGTTGAATGTTACACTCCACCTGATGGAACTGATGTCACCAGCGGTGACCAAGTTTCTTATATTTATGATGGTGCTGGTTTCTTAGCAAGTAATATTCAAATTTCAAGTAAGAAAACTTGGATGAAGAACTTAGCTGGTACTGGTTTCAATCCTGGTAATGAAGAAGATTCATCCTCCTCATCATCATCCTCATCTGCTCAATCATCTGCTCAACCATTATCCTCATCATCTGCTCAACCATCATCCTCATCATCTGCTGAAGCATCATCCTCCTCCTCTTCATCTGCTCCATCTTCAACATTTGAATCCTCAACTCCATCATCTTCTATAGCATCAACACAATCATCATCCACAAGTGTGTCGGTTCACATCGATCCAACCACATCCGAACCAACATCCACATCATCTTCCACAAGAACATCATCAACTTCATCCACAAGAACATCATCATCCCCATCCCAATCTGGATTTGTTCAATACATTTCATCTACTCTTCAAAATTCAAACAATGGTTTGATCAATTCTCCAAATTCATTAACCTCAATTATTATTTCAATTGTTTCAATCGTTTTATTCTAGACATGAACAATCCTTGTCATTTTTTATTTTTCACGAGTTCCACATTCATTCCTTAATATTCTAATCTGTACATTATATGTAAGCTTTTTAAAAAACTAATTTATTGTTAAAATCTAAATGTAAATCTGGCCTTAACATAGAGCCGAGAGCCGAATTACTTGGTTGATTACCCACTCGGTAAATCCAAGACAATGTGATAATGATAAGACTTGTACTGTCTCAAAAATTGTCTGAAATCTCACTGGAAGTTCTCGAAAAGTTTATACGATAACCAACCCATCACATTACTCATCTTTTTTAAAATAACTGCTTTCTGATTATCGTACATCACAAAATGTCTGTCACATTCCAGATATATTCATTTGAAGCAGACGAAATAGCAAAGCATGCGAAAACAATAACTAGTTTTCTGATCAAGGGATATGACGTTCCGAGATATAAATACAACATTATCACAACACCAAGAATTAAACATGATTTAGTTACAGATCTAGGTGTTGTTCCTAAATCTGACAGTTTTGCAATATTTGCTTTTGCCGAATCTACAAAATCTCCTACAACAATACAAGTTGAGAACGATCCAACATTAGAATCTGCTCAAACAACAAGATCTAAGCTGCTAGAATTATATGATCCCAACATAATCAACAACTATACTATAAAATACGATAAATCAGTGCCATCAGCAACCCACCAAAAATCGTTAAAATTCTCAGATAACTTCTCCAACTCATGTCTTGGAATGATATGTTTAAAGCCACAAAAATCAGTAAAAGATTACGAAGTTACAGGATTTGTTTCGTTTTTCCCTAAATTAGGTACGCTGTTGTCCGAGATAAGTGAGTCATTTGTCATGAACTGTCTGTCAGGTGTTGAAAACTTATGGATCACTGCAATCAACGAACATGAACTAAGAAAAATGTACGAATCTTGGGGGTACGTGTTTCAAGAAACCGTGTTGGTCCCCATTAGTGATGATGGGGATGTTGATGTTGACTCCAGTGACAGCGACGCTCATCTGGAAAGTGGTATCGGTGCATCACAAGACTTCCATCTGGACATTCTGGTCAAGACATTCCCAATAAAAGTATAAGCTATATGTGTAGTAATCCCAGTAATCGTTTCCCACATTTCTCATTTTTCTGCATTTTTTCTCGTTTTTTGCGTCGAACAACTTCCAGAAACTCGAATTTCCAAGAATTCCATTCCATGGCATGACTGGCACCTTTTTTCCCCCTCTCTAATGTTCAATAGACAGCCTTTTAAACGTTCACTTGCTACAGCCGTCAAAGTTAACAAGAAAAAAAGTACAAAGATCAAAATGTCTGACACTTCTGCACCTGTTGAATTTTCAAGAGAAGCTCTTGAATCCGTTTTAAAACGTCGTTTCTTCTTTGCTCCATCATTTGAAATCTATGGTGGTGTCTCAGGTTTATACGATTATGGACCACCAGGTTGTGCGTTACAAGCTAACATCATCGATACTTGGAGAAAGCATTTCGTTCTCGAAGAAGATATGTTAGAAGTTGATTGTACCATGTTAACACCTTTCGAAGTTTTGAAAACTTCTGGTCATGTTGATAAATTTGCTGATTGGATGTGTAAAGACACCAAGACCGGTGAAATTTTCAGAGCTGATCATTTAGTTGAAGAAGTCATCGAATCAAGACTAAAAGGTGATAAAGAAGCAAGAGGTATTGTTGAAGAAGTCGTGGAAGAAGAAGATGACCAGAAGAAAAAGAGAAAGAAGAAAGTTAAGGAAATCAAGGCCATTAAATTAGATGATGAGGTTGTTGAAGAATATGAAACCATTTTAGCTAAAATTGATGGTTATTCGGGTCCTGAATTAGGCCAATTAATGATTAAGTATAACATTGGTAATCCAGCAACCGGTGATAAATTAGAACAACCTGTTGAATTCAACTTAATGTTTGAAACTGCAATTGGTCCATCTGGTCAATTAAAGGGTTATCTGAGACCTGAAACTGCACAAGGTCAATTTTTAAATTTCAACAAATTATTAGATTTTAATAATGAAAAAATGCCATTTGCTTCTGCTTCTATTGGTAAATCTTTCAGAAATGAAATTTCCCCAAGATCTGGTCTATTAAGAGTTAGAGAATTCCTTATGGCTGAAATCGAACATTTCGTTGATCCAAACAATAAAGTTCATTCCAACTTTGATGCTGTTAAAGATATTAAAATTTCTTTATTATCAAAGGAAGTTCAACAAGAAGGTAAAACTGATATTTTAAAAATTTCCATCGGTGATGCTGTTAACCAAGGTATTATCGATAACCAAACTTTAGGTTATTTCATTGGTAGAATCTATTTATTCTTAATGAAAATTGGTATTAATGAAGATAAATTAAGATTTAGACAACATATGTCAAATGAAATGGCCCATTATGCACAAGATTGTTGGGATGCAGAATTACAAACATCTTATGGTTGGATTGAATGTGTTGGTTGTGCAGATAGATCTGCTTATGATTTATCCGTTCATGCTGCAAAGACAAAGGAAAAATTAACCGTTAGAGAAGCATTAAAGGAGCCAGTTACCGTTGAAGAATTTGAATGTGAAATTGAAAAGAAGAAGTTCGGTCCATTATTTAGAAAAGATGCACCAAAGGTTGAAGAATGGTTAACTTCAAGAACTCAATGTGACTTAGAAAAGTTGGCACAAGAATTAGAATCAAAATGTAAAATTTCTACCAAAATTCCAAACACTACACTTGAAACCATTGAAATTCCAAATGATTTAGTTAAAATTGAAAAGAAAAAGAAGACAGTTCATGTCAGAGAATATACTCCAAATGTTATTGAACCATCATTTGGTATTGGTAGGATTATTTATGCAGTTTTCGAACATTCATTCTGGGCAAGACCTGAAGATTCTGCAAGAGTTGTTCTTTCATTTCCACCTTTAGTTGCTCCAACCAAGGTTTTAGTTGTCCCATTAATGAATAATAAAGAATTACAAGAAGCAACTAAGAAGGTGAAATCAACCTTACGTTCTAAACAAATTCCATTCAAGGTCGATGATTCAGGTGCTTCAATTGGTAAGCGTTATGCAAGAAACGATGAATTAGGTACCCCATTCGGTATTACTGTTGATTATGATACCATTGCAGATGGTTCAGTCACTTTAAGAGATAGAGATACCACTAACCAAGTTAGAGGTTCCCTTGAAGATGTTGTTGCGGCTGTTGAAAACATCACATACAGAGGTTTCTCATGGGCTGAAGGTACTAAGAACTTAGCCAAGTTTGAATCCAAGAATGACGAATAGGTATGTTTATTCTGTTTGTGTAAATAACCACTCTGTAGAAATACCGTAATTTTCCAGTTATGCAACATTTTTTCTATTTTTTCAATTTTTTGAATTTTTCTTTTTTTTCTTTTTTCGTTCGCTGTTTCATCTAAGATGCAGGTTCCTAAATCGTCTTTTAAAAGAAACATCACTTAACAACGACAACAGTCTAGTGGTCAACAGTGGTAATATCTGCACCATCAACATACATACAAATAGCCAGATATGAGCGATACAGAAAATGACACTTTCCATCTGCCTAGACACAGAGGTACGTTGAACGTCGACGCATTGGCCGCCCAGAGCTCAACTGAAGACGTTGGGGTGCAACAACCTTATTCTAAAAATGATGAGATTTCTATAATTGCACAACAGCTGACTGATATTAAAAACAAAACTTCTGGTTGGGACACATCTGAAGAAGAAATTGAGGCAGGTAATACAGAAAGCAATGCTAGTGACGACGATGACATACCTGTACAATTAGGAAAGTTAGATGTCATTACAGAGTTATCACCAGCTGATTCAAAATTCCCTTCAATTGATAACTATAGTAATAATAATGGTGATAAAACACCAACTGTTGAAAATAATGGTAAGGTTGATGCAATACATGAAATTAATAATTTCCGTTTCACAACGCCAAATTTATCAGATTTACAAACCGAAACTTTTCAATCTTCTGCATCTCCAACACCACCAGCACCTGTTGAATATAATATGACTCCTATGATTGGACAATTTGAAGGTATGCAAGTTTCAATGGATGATGATATGCAATTATTGACGCCTAATAGACAATTGTTGTATAAAGACCTAGAGCATGATGATTTAGTAAAATCTTTGGATCCTTTTGCAACCCGTGAAAAAAAAGAAATAATATCTAACTCAGAAACACCAAAATTTGATATAAATCAACTAAAGCTAGATCTTTCAAATAAAGATTTAAAACCTCAATTTCCAAATAATACTCTATATCAATCAAATCCATCTGACAACGATCTTAATTCTCTTATTGATAATTATAATTTACCAGATACTCCAGTAATGCAACCAAACCCCTGCTTAGATCTCAATAAACAATCTTCAAATGACTTCAAGCCAAATGCCCAATTTATAAATCCAAATTCAAGATCATCGAAGTCAACATCAAATTCAACCTTACCTTCACACAATTCAATGTCTTCTTCTTCAAATCAGACAAATCCAATTAGGTCCCATAAAAGAACGAAATCAATTCCTCATGATATAAAAACCAGACAGTTACCAATAACATCAAATACTGTTTCAAACTCTCCAAGTAATACTGTTAAGGAGAAAAAGAAAAGAAAAAACTTGTTTAATGGATTTTCAAAAGCTTTTGGATTAAATTCAAATGGTTCACGTTCATCACAAGATTTAAAAATTTCAGCTCCACATAATGTTATACTTAAGACCCATGTAAGTTATGATTCAGAAACTCAAACTTATAAAGATTTACCGCAAGAATGGGCAAGAGTTTTAACAGCTCAGGGTATTTCAGTTGCCGAACAAAAGGCAAATCCAGTTGAAGCTGAAGAAGTTTTGAAATTTTATTCAGAAGCATATGGTAGACCAAATGAGGGTATGAAATTTATGGATGTTAAAAGATCTTCCAATGTCAGTGATTTTATGGATTCAACTCAAGATATAACAAATAATGATACTTCTCAAGATACTGATAATTCAACAAGTTATTATAACAACCAGTCATACACAAGTGATTCATCATTATCAACAATGAACAGAAATAATTTACTTAATACTCCAAATCTTTTTCAATCACCAGCCACTGATTATAATAATTTCACAAACTCTCAGCCCCAAATTAGTCCAAATATTAATAACACATCAACTGTAAATGATGTCGCCTATGAAGATGCTGAGTATATTCCAAAGAGACAAGCACCACCGCCACCACCACCTTCATCATCATCAACAGCAACAACAACTCTACCCCCATCACCAAATCAGACAAGAAATATATCAACCAGTTCTTCTTCTTCGAATAGATTGTCATTATCAAGACAAATATCACTATCAAATGCAAGAAAGTATTCATCACCTAAAATTACTAATAATAATAATAATAACAGCAATTCTGTTGCAAAACAAGCTTTAAAAAGCCCAAATGCTATTGGCAGAAGTGCACCAAATTCACCATCAACATCAATTATTGAATCATTTTCCCGTCGTTTTAGTAAAAGAAGATCAAATTCATCAAACACAAAACCTCATATTGTCCATTTATCTGAAGGTATTTCAAACCCCGGTGGTCCAATTCAAATATCTTCACCTGCACAAGCAAATTCAAGTACGTTATTAAATTCGTCAACTAATAAAAAGTTAGCTCCACCAGTTTCACTTCTTAAATCAAAATCTTCTCCAATAAATAACCCTCATTTCTTTGATCCAAAGCGTTCACCACCTCCTTTACCAAATCACAGTGAAAATAGTGCAATTCCTTCAGCTTTAGATTCCGCACTTGGTAATTCAACCACTATAGAAGAAGGAGAAGATGAAGATAATGATCATGCTAGTGCTAAGGAAGATAATGAATTTGTAACTAGTACAACACAATCAGCATTAAAATCACCGGTTGTATTAAGTGGAATCAAAGAGTCAAGCACAGACTTAAGTAATATAATTGAGGATGAAAAGGATGAAATCAAAGGTAATTTATTAAATTCTTTGAGTATGCCAACAGATGTAGAATTATCCGATAAAGTTGATCAAAGTTTGCCACCAGTTCCTGATGAAGTAGCACCAACTATACCTATTGAAGAAAAGGAAAATCAAGAACCAGTCAAAAATATTGATCAAACAGAAGTAGTTGTAGAAAAAGAATCAACAGAAACTATTGTTTTATCACCAAAGAAGTCGATGCCACCAGTTCCAATCCCAGATTTACCACCAGTTTCCGCACCAGTAAAATCTTCAAAGAAGCATTTAACTGAAGAAGAACAAGAAAGACGTCGTGAAATTCGCCGTGCAAAGGATATTAAATATATGAAAAAACTCCGTGAAATTTGTTCAACTGATGATCCCAATGAAAGATATCACGATTTAGTTAAAGTTGGTCAAGGTGCATCGGGTGGTGTTTACACAGCAGCCGATGCTGTTACAAAACAATGTGTTGCAATTAAACAAATGGAATTAGAAAAACAACCAAAGAAAGAATTAATCATCAATGAAATTTTAGTTATGAAAGGTTCAAAGCATGGTAATATTGTTAATTTCATTGAATCTTATTTGTTAAAGAAAGATTTATGGGTGGTAATGGAATATATGGAAGGTGGTTCTTTAACAGATATTGTTACTCACAGTATAATGACAGAAGGTCAAATGGGTGCAGTTTGTCGTGAAACTTTAAAAGGTTTGAAATTCTTACACTCAAAGGGTATTATTCATAGAGATATCAAATCTGATAATATTTTGCTTTCAATGAATGGTGATATCAAATTAACAGATTTTGGTTTCTGTGCACAAATTAAAGATCATGCATCTAAACGTAATACCATGGTTGGTACACCATATTGGATGGCGCCTGAAATTGTTAAAAAGAAAGCATATGGTCCAAAAGTTGATCTCTGGTCATTAGGTATTATGACAATTGAAATGATCGAAGGTGAACCTCCATATTTGAATGAAACTCCATTAAGAGCTTTATTCTTAATTACTACAAATGGTAAGCCAGAATTAAAAGATTGGGATAGTTTAAGTCCTTCATTACAAGAATTCCTGGATGCTTGTCTTGAAGTTAATCCAGATAAGCGTGCAAATAGTGTTCAATTATTAAATTCCAAGTTTATTCAAGAAGCGACAGATAATCGTACATTAGCACCTCTTGTTCAATTAGCAAGAGCTGAAAAGCAAAAGGAAGACGAGGTTGACGAGGATGACGCTGATGAAGAGGAAGAAGTGGGACAAGCTGAAGAAGATGCAGATGTTGGGGACACAGACACCCTTGAAAATTTTAACAATACTTGATGTATTGTGTGCACTAAAATTTTAGATAAATAGACAGATATATAGACAAATAAGTTATAGATCACATGCATTGTATTCCACTTTTGGCAAAAATATTGTAAAAGTAAAATGATGCAAAACTGACAAACAGTAACCAAACGAATTGAAAATTCCCAAAAGAGAAAGTTTGCCGAGGGACATGATTATGTTCTCTTGAGACTTCTTTGTTTATTACTTTATCCGTCACGTTACGGTGGTTTTTAGGGATTATGCCGCTAGACGTGAAAAGTATTAAACCTAAAAGGGGAAGAAGTCGGTTGGGATGCAATAACTGCAAAAAGAGTAAGGTTAAATGTGATGAAATACACCCATCTTGTACAAGATGCACAAAGAGAGGTACCATTTGTTCATATCCTGTACAGTTTGCATTTCAAAAAGCATCAGGTGTTGCTGCGAAAGATATCCCAAAGTATGGATTATCTAAGAAAATTATTAAACTACAAACGTTATCATACAATCCAGAAACAGGTGATTCAAATATACATAATGAAAATGATGTTGAAAATACGGCAATTGCTGCAGTAGACGTTGCCAATAATGACAAACACCAATCTAAACAATATGAAGAGAATTCAGTGAATAACATACTGAAAAAGTTGATTTTAAAGAAGTATTCTAATACCACGGGAGAAAAGCTTGATTTTGCAAAAATTGTTAAATCAAAGAAAGATATGCAAAAATCTGGCTGATTATTGCGATTAATTTATGTGTTTTTAGTGTTTATGAAAGATGTTTGGCGAAATATCCATTAAACTGTATATTTTTGTAAATTAAATTAGAAATTAGAAGATGAAGTAAGGTTTATACAATATAATTGTTTATATTTATGCCTTTTCAGCTATTATATTCTACCTAAGTTGTCGGTTGTAAATTTTTGGAGGATGAATAGAGAGTCTTTACGTTAAGAACAAACATTACGCAAATAATCGCATCATCATCATAGAGCGTATAATAATCTTTATCATACATCTGTCTTGGTATTTGTATAACACACCTCTTCACAATAAGCCAATGTATCAAATCTATCCTAATGTTTTCCAAGCATATTTTTATGCCTAGAGTTGATATTGTAAAAAGAATAATTTTGAAATAGTTGAAGCAAACAAACTGAATAAAATAACTTAAAATACATTTACATTTAAGCTAAAAGCGTGTTTTCGAAAAGTTTAGGAATTAACAGATCTCAAATATATGTCTTCTGAAAAAGGACTTAGATTGCTGGACAAAAAATCTATATGTTTTTCCAATTGCAAGTTCCACAGATGGTATATTTATTTGACATGGATTAAATCACTAAAAAATACACAATAAGTAAGTACATAATACCTTAATATACAATTTATA
This sequence comes from Pichia phayaonensis, assembly GCA_030558305.1. Lineage (NCBI taxonomy): Eukaryota > Fungi > Ascomycota > Pichiomycetes > Pichiales > Pichiaceae > Pichia > Pichia phayaonensis. The sequence continues at coordinate 139,891 of JAJMSE010000014.1, forward strand.
AAAAAATATACAATGACTATCAAAATTCTGAGTTTTCGATTTCATCTCCACTTTCACCACTATCATCAGAATTACCTCTGCTATCACTTTCTCCAATAACGATATATTTTGATTGAACAAACACCATTTTTGCCATTGTGCTACCAGTATTAACAAATTGATAATAATTACCCATTGGAATTTCAAAGGAGCAGCCTTCAGTAACAGTGAAAATATTCCTACTTAATGTAACTTCAATCTCACCAACAATAACATAAAATATAAAATAAGTATCATGATTGGATTTAACAGCTTTTTTGGAACCCGCTGGCAATTCAATTATACCACCACCACAAAATTCAGAGTCTTGATCAAACAATGTTCTAACTCTGAAATACTCTTCATTTGTTTTTATAATTGTGTCGTTTTTATATGAATTTGCTGCAAAGGCAACTGTTCGATCAACCTGCTTTTCTGTACCTGGGCCTTCAAATATTGACAATGTCAATTTACCATCATTTTCATTTTGCCATTCAGTGGTAGCATTTTCAGCAATATTTTGATTACTGAAGAGTTGAAGTTCCTTTGGTTTAGACTTCTGTTCAACGTTCTTTATCTTTTTATTGGCATGGGGAATTTCGTTCTCAAATTTTGATTTTCTTTTAGATGTCTTAGATTTTGTTAAATTTTTAGGTTTATCATTCCTATCTTGGACATCTGGTTTTGATTTTGTAGTTGATCTTATCTTCTTCGTTTCTTCAGTAACTATTGCAGGTTGTGTTGATTTTTTGGATTTATCTTTTCCAGTTACAGATTTTGATACTTTTTCAGTTGTTGATTTAGTACTTTTTTTGGCTGCACTTATCTTCTTTGAAGTTTTCAATTTTGGAGTGTCTGATAGGTCAATTGTAATTTTTTTTGTCGATCTCTTTTTTGGCTGACGGAATTCAGGTTGTGACAAAGACAGTGGTTCGTCATCGCCTTTATGTAAAACATTTTGTAAAGTTTTAACCACAACACCATTAATCTTTTCAGTTTTATAGACAATCTTTTCATTTTTCCACGATGCAACTGGCGGAACACGGGCTCTTGATGAACGACGAACTGGAACTACTTGCCCAGGCTTCTTTGTTGCCTTTACAGTCTTCGTAGACTTTGGTTTGGATTTTGGTGGTACAACCATTTTTTGAACTTTTGTCTTAGTGGTTGTTGATGGTGGCGCAGGAACATTATCTTTGTCAGGTGTCTGAGAACTAGAATCCTCAGTGGTTGAACTTGATGTGATTAGTTCAGATGTATTATCATTATCACTATTAGATTTAGTGAGCGCTGTTTTAGGAGTTTTAGGAGTTTTAGGAGTTTTAGGAGTTTTAGGAGTCCTAAGAACTCTTATATTTCTTGATGCAATATTTGGTGAAGATTCTTTGGACGTTATTCTATCAAATATATCATTAGTTGTAATCGGTTTAATTAATTTAGGATTCTTTGGTGTTGATTTTGCAGATTTTGGCGTCATTTTTGGCGATTCATGTGATGTTTTCGTAGGTGTCTCAACCACTTTTGGAGCTTCAACTTCTGTTGCTAATCCTTTTGGAGTTATGAGTGTTTCCTGATCCATTTTATTTATTATATTTACCGTCTGAGCTAGCTCTTCACTTTCAGGAGTGAAAAAACTATTTGGTGATTTGGCCACTATTGGTTCAAGTGTATTACCTTGTTTTGAACTTTCTGAAACTGAGTTATTTTGCTCATCAGCTTCTTTAGAAGCCTCAATGGTTTCAATTTTCTTGATTGTGTTAATATGTTTAACTTCTGTGATTGGATCAACTTTTTTGATTGGCTCAACAGATTCTACCTTTTTCTCTTCAATCTTCTTTTCTTCACCAACCTGCGTTTCTTCAGTAACCTTTTCCTTTGATGGTTCTTTCAATACATCTCTTTTTGGTGAAAGCAATGGATTAATAGTTGAATGTGAAATTTCAATTTTTTCTAATTTTTCTAATTCTTCAACATCAACATCTGAAATTTCATCATCCGGTATGCTTGAATTTTTTTCTACAATTTTTTCAACAGTATCAAATGAAGAAGCAATTTCAGGAACATCATCATTGGTTGCAACTGCATTTGTAATATTTTGAGGCTCAAACCTTGAATTTTTAGTGTTCTTATTTAATACAATATTTTTTGTTAATCTAGTGCCATTTGTCATATTCGATTGTGGTTGGAATAATGCATGTAAACCTTTTTCTTGTCCTGTATTCGAAGAAACCATATACGAAGAACCACTGAATGTTTTGCTTTGAACTTTAATTGGTGTTCCCAGATCTTCTGCATTTTTAATCACTTCATCTATTTCCATTTCAGTTTGTGATTTTAAACTATTTTTGGGTGATTGTTCAAGTTCTTTTTCATTATCGTTATCATTTGTTGACTTTTCCAACAGATTTTCAGCAGACAAAGCCATTTCTTTTTCCTTAGCATCAACTAACTCCTTAACCTTTAAATGACGTATTGAAAGTTTTTTTGCAGGTGAAGTGTGTGGCAAAGAACCAGATTCAAATTCATCATCGGAAAGAAAAAAATCTTTTGGATCTTCTAGTCCATTTTCACCCTTTTTTGGGGTCCAAGAAACCTGAAAACCAGTCTTTCTCCCCACCTTTCCTGGATGCAAGAAAGAATCGCTTTTTCTGTAGTTGCTCATGATGCAATTGAAATTTGATTGGAGTAATAATCAGCTTAGAAGTGGTCAACAACCCCAGCATGAATCCAATTTTAAAATTTTGTTTATTTTTTACGTGTAACGCGGTTTTTATCTGAGCTTCCTGGTTTGTACAGTTTATAGAATTCATGGTAGATAGATAACCCATGATTTATAGTTCAGTTATTAAGATAAATACAGTTTACACAATACAAACATATTAGTTTTTGTCTTCTTTGATAAGGGAAACAACTTCATTGGTTTCACCGTCGTGGTATGCATAGACCTTGACTTTGAATTCTGCACATGCAACACCGAATGTCTTAAGAATTAAAGCTTGGGTGACATCCAGAACTTTACCCTTTTCAACGATAGGGGTAGCTTCAGTAAGTGTGATCTTACCACTGACCATCTTTGTCGGAAGTTTGAATTTGTTTCTTAAGGTTGGTTCCATGGAATGTGACATCGGAACATCTTCTTCTAGTGGAACTTGTCCACCTCTGGAGTAAACAATACCTTCTGGTAATACAAACGTTATTGGAGATCTAGTCTTTGCTCTAGCATAATCTTTTCTACTGTATGATGCGAAATATTCATTGACGGTTTCTGGAGTTTCATCGGTTAGTAATAAACCAATTAATCCTTCATCAAATCTTGATAATTTATGCAAGTTGTTTTTGTATTCTTCTTCTGCAGTTTGTCCTAATGCCTTTTGTAAAACCTTTTTCTTACCCAGAATTAACTTCGATCCAGTCCAATCCTTACGAATATCCTGTAAAACAGGAGTTCTAACATCATCAAGACCTAAAATGTAGGTGTATTTGAAAGTATCCAATGCTTCTCTGACTTCATCGAAAATTCTTTCCTTGTTTTCTTTTCCCTTACTATCAGTTTGGGCTAAGGTGACTAACTTGGATCTCTTTGATCTAGGCATGGTTACTGGTCGTTTCTTTGTGGAAAAAGAAGGAAATTGCAAGAATAGAAACAATAAATATAGTGAAATTAACTAAATAAAAATTAGCAAAATGAAAAATTTTAACAATTTGCAATTTTTGAACCTCCACATTAAAATTTTTTTCATCCCAAAACGGCAACGCGAAGGCAACTGCCTTTAACCTGGAGTTGGCTCTGGTTATATACTGAGCTTCCTAGCTAGAAGGCGTCGATATTTGTTACGAAACAGGGGAGTTCTGTCCTAGTAAAGTTAGTATTGCAAAGAGAAAATGGTCGACACAACAAGGACCAGAACCGAAAGCACAAATCCTTCAGACAATGATGTGGAGCTGTCCGATTCTGAAACTGGTTCTCCAGTAGATCAATCACATATCGGCAGAAATAGTGATGATCCAATTCATCAAAATGATGACGATAATGAAGATGACGGCGATGATGAAGATTCAATTTTACAGAGACTATCTGGTAATTATAGAAGATTCTCAGAAGCTCAAAAAGCAAGAGCTAGATTAGATGATGTTGACTCAGATGTCGTTGAAGACACAAATAATAACGTTCAGATACAATCAAGAAACTTGCACGCCTCATTATCTTTTAGTGTAGATGAAGATAATGAAATGGAAGAAAACAATGTGTACCTTGAAGAAGAAAATGATGAGCAAGACCACGTAGAGGAAGAAGGACAGGAGGGAACTAATAATAGCAATTCCAATCGTGAAACCACTATGAGTAATATATACCATCTACTTAATAATGAATTGGATGAGAATAATGGTCAACTTAATGATGATTTTTTTAACAACATGTCACATTCGACTGCACTGAGATTGTTAGCTAATGTTCTCAATTCAAATATCCGTGATAGCTCGGGCAGATTGAATGATCTGGAACAATTATTAACAGCAGCTAGGAACAATACAGACACCCCAAATAATACTAATAATACTAATAATACTAACAATATTCGCAATGCAGATAGTTCAACTAACTCAAACAATTCAAATAACTCACGTAACTCAAATAACTCAAACAATTCCAACAGCACGACCTCACAAAACCGACCATCATCAAATGATAGAAGAAGAAACATCAATAATTTATATTTGAGCTCATTTGTTGAACAATTTGCTCCATCTGCTCCATCTTCAAGAATTGCATCTCTAATTAATGGTTTAGATACCCACGATAATGCCTATATGATAATGGGAACTTTAAATGAAATTTCCTCAAATTTGTTGATGATGTCAAGTATCCAGGCTGAGCGCCAAGTACCAACATATAGATTGACAGAGGCTCTTGTTAGAGTTATTCATGAATACCCCGAAGATATGGAACTACAATTGGTGGCTTGTAGATGTATTTATAATTTAGCAGAAGTTAATTATCATTTAATCTTTGAAACTGTTTCTGCTGGTATTATTGAATGTTTAAATGAAAAGTTATCAGATTTAAGTTATATTGATTTGGCAGAACAAGCATTACAAGCTTTAGAATTAATTTCAAGAAAAGCAGGTAGACAATGTCTTCTGAAAGGTTCAGTCCCGATCGCTTTAGCATATTTAGATTTTTTTACAATTCATGCACAGAGAAAAGCGTTACAAATTGCAGCAAATTCTTCTTTAACAACAATCCCAAAAAGTAGATTTGATGATATCAGTACCGTCTTCCCCACTATTAAAAACGTTGCAACGAATTACACAGATTCACAATGTGTTGAATCATCATGGATTTTTATTTCAAATGTAATTAAGAGCTTCCAAGGCTCGCCACTTCAATTACTAACTCTTATAGATATTGATTTTTTGGAGAAAATTTTTCAAAGATTACCAATATGTTTAGGAGATGGTAAAAAGTTTTCAGGATTAGTGACCTTTAAAACTTGTATTTCCTTGCTAGATTCATTAACGCTATTATCAAACTGTTCACCAAAATTTTCAAATAATGTACTCGCAAAATGTGAAGTTGGTACTATGATTATTAGAATATTTTCATCCTATGATGATTCAGAAAAGAACGAGTCGACTGGTAATTCAACACCTGCTGGGGTTTCAATTAATGCATTACTAAAATGTCCAAAAGGTTTACTTGTTTCTTTACTAAAATTAACACATTCTTTGCTGCCGTTAAATATTTCATCTATCAAGATAAATTCTCACCTCGATATTGGTAATTATATTTCTCTCAATGACGCAAAAGTTAATGAGGAGAAAATAAGTCTTTCACAACTTGAATCTGCCAAGTTTAATGAATTTTATACCCAAATTTTTCCATTATTACTCAATATCTATGACGCAACCGTCGAGTATAAAATTAGAAGATTAGTTTTTATTGTTATTTTAAGAATGGTTTATTTGATGTCTTCATCTCAACTAAAATCAATTATCCATAATTCCAAAATTACTTCTATTTTGGCATCAACTATAACACACGGTACGCATATTTTTGATCATAAAACTAATAAATATAAAGAATCTGAAATCATTAAATTTTATTCATTATTGTTTGGTGCACTTTTAGTAACTCGAAGTCTAATTAATTGTGATCCAAAAATTTTCTTGAATGATTTTACCAACGAAGGTTTGATTTCTCAAACGAATGATTTGTCCAGTTTATTTGATAATGAATATAAAAGAATTGTTGATATAGAAAATGGATCAACTGATAGAAATCACTCTTCAACAACAGATATATTTATGGAAGATGAGGACGAAAATGAAGACGAAGATGATAGCGATAGCGAATCCGACTATGACAATGAAAATGATGGCGACGACGAAGAGGAAGAGGAAGAAGAAGAAGAAGAACAACAACAAAATGAAGAAGAAGGTAATGAAGATGAATCTTATGTTAATTCTGATGCTTTCCAAGTAAGACTTTTAAACTCATTGGACTCGTATATTCAACCAGTCAAGAAAGTAACCCTTATGGACGACGGATTAAGAAGACTGTCAAAAAGATCAATTTTAGATTCGTTATCTGCTTTATCAATTTTGATTAAAAATGATTACGACACACTTTCAGTTAAAAATCAAATAAAAAAATCTAAGAATTTGAAGTTTTTGGAAAAAATTACTTTATATTTGAAAAAGGATAGTTCAACATTGAACGAGGATGAGTGGGTTGATTTATGGAAGGAATTTTTTTCTCTTTTAAATACAGAATCATCCAAGATAATTTCTAGTTTTGAATTACTTTCTTCAGGTATTATTGATCAATTGTTATTACTTCTTAAAACCAAATATGACTCGCCTGCTTGTAAGTCATTCCAATTTATTTTTTGTTCATCATTAAGTCCATGTTTTAATGAAAATGCTCCACCGCTTGTACTTTTAGTAAAAAAATTAGAAGAAGTAGTTGATAGAAACGAATCATTTGAAATTATTGGTTTAGATTCCGATACAAATCAAACTTCAAGATCACGTGCTGCCTCAATGACAAAGCAAATGAAGATTCAACTACTTCCACTGAATGACGATAATGCGGAACCACAAAAGGGTATTTTATTGGTCGTTCATGCAATTGCAACATTTGAAACTGTTCAAAATTTTATTAAGAATTCAAAATCTCTTAATTTAATTAAAAACTTCAATCTAAATTCATCTTCATTAGATAATGATTACCATTATGATTTTTATTCGAATGGTGAAAAAATTCCATCAGATGCAACTATTTTTGGGGCACTGTACAAGTTATATGAAGATGACCAAAGTCCAATAAGTGCCATCAAATACAATTTATTGCGAAAAGCTCACGTTATCAAGTATAAGGCAGTTCCAGGTAAGTTAATTTCAGATGACCGTTTATCACGCAGAGAAATTTCAAATAATACACTATCTTCACTTGGCAGTAGAAATGTTGTTTCAGTTCTCGTATTATTAAAGTCTCTTTACCTTACTAATTTGCAAGTCCCAAATCCAAGTACTTCGGATATTGCCTTTTTAAATTATAAATTAGCTGCAAAACTAAATCGTCAACTTGATGAGCCATTGTTAGTTGCAAGTGGAATCCTGCCTGATTGGGCTATTATAATTCCAAAAGAATTTCCATTTTTATTCCCCATGGAAACTAGATTATTTTTCTTGAAGTCAACGTCATTTGGATATTCAAGATTGATTGATTATTGGTCAAGCAGATCAAAGGAAGAAGACAACAATTCACCATCATCTAATAGGATTCCAATGCTGGGCAGATCAATTAGGCATAAATTAAGAATTTCAAGGGATAAACTTTTTTCAAGCGCTATTAAAGTTATGGAGACATACGCAACTAATCCGGGATTGATCGAAATCGAGTTTTTTGATGAAGTTGGTTCTGGATTAGGCCCAACGTTGGAGTTTTATTCAAATGTTTCAAAGGAATTCAGCAAGGTCAAATTATGTATGTGGAGAAGTGGCGATTACTCAAAATTAAAAAAGGACGTTGAAGTGTATGTTAATGACAAACATGGTTTATTTCCAAGACCTTTAAATGCAGCTGACGTACATCTGAAAAATACTTTATTGTGCTTTAAAGTTTTGGGCAAATTTTTGGCAAGGTCATTTTTAGATTCAAGGTTGGTGGACTTCCACTTTAATCCATTGTTTTTTGAACTAGCAATTAAGTATGCATCAAATAATTTTTATTCTTGGAGTCTGGATAAATCTATTGACAAAATCAAAGAATTAGATGAAAGTTTAGCATCATCTTTGAAACATCTAAGTTTATATTTGGAACAATTTGCAACCACACCTAAGGAGCATTGGGATAACATTGAAGTTTCAGGTGCAAAAGTTTCAGATTTAATGCTTACCTTTGTTTTACCAGGGTACGAAGAAATTAAATTGTTACCGAGCGGAGATGAGATCGATGTTACGGCAATTAATTTAGAAACCTATATTAATAAAATTATTGACTTCACAATTGGTGGCGGAATCAATGGACAGATTAGATCATTTGTTGATGGGTTTACAGAAATTTTCCCATTTTCATCATTGATGTTATTTTCACCAAAGGAATTAACAAGATTATCAGGCAATGAGGTTGAAAATTGGACAGTTGAAACATTATTATCAGTTATTCATGCAGATCATGGATATACTAGTAAATCACCACAAATGGAATGGCTAATCGACATAATGTCGTCTTTTGATAAAAATCAAAGAAGGAAGTTTTTGCAATTTATTACAGGATCTCCAAGGTTACCATTTGACGGATTCAAGGGATTATCACCGCCATTTACTGTTGTTTTGAAACATAGCGAAGGTAATTTACAACCTGATGATTATTTGCCTAGTGTTATGACCTGTGCAAATTATCTTAAGTTACCACCTTATTCAAGCCGTGAAGTTATGTCGTTGAAGATTATTCAAGCAATGAATGAAGGAAATAATGCTTTCCTTTTATCTTGATATTATAAATGTTGTTTAAAGTTGCCTATTTTTAGTTTATAGTAATTGTTCCTTACAGGGACATTAGTTATGAGTAGCCTGTCCTCTAAGTTACAATAAATCAATTTTACTCGAATCATTGAAACATATCATTAAATTATAAAAAAATACGACACAATAACAAAATACCGTAAACTAATTCTCTTTGTTGGTCCATCTTTTCAACTCTTCCTTAGCAGAATCACCTTTTGCTTTCATGATTTCAAAATTTGTTCTTGCCTTGTCTTGAATTTCCTGAGATTCTGCTTTTCTCCATCTAAACCAGCTTGCTTGTGTTTCATCATATTCCTTCTTTGCTAATGCAACTTGTTGGTCGTAATATTTAACTGCATCCTCAGCAACTTCTTTACTGTTTGCGTTGAAAATGCCCAGGGAGTTCCACATTGAATTATACTGATCTTTAATAAAAGATCCAGTACGACCAATCCACTCCTTAGCCCCTGAAACATATTCATTTGCCTGGCCTTTGACAAAGTCTGCATCTTCAACAATCTTATCTCTGGTATCATAACCAGCTTGAGCAACCCTATCCTTAATGCCTGCAACCCTATGCTTTGCATATTCTGCATTGTCTTCAATATTATCCTTGGTATCATAACCAACTTGAACAAGCCTATCTGTAATGTCCGCTACGTTATGTTTCGCATATTTTACGTTATCGCCAAGGTTTTCATTGACATCATAAGGTGTTTCAACTACCCTACCATTTGCATCTGCAACTTTATTTTTTGCATATTCTGCATCGTCGTAAATACTTTCCTTAGCGCCATAACCAACAGAAGCCATACGATCTCTTGCAGCGTTAGCATAGTTTTTTGCGTGATGTACATGCTGATTTGCCTTCTCTTTAAAATCGTTACAATTACCAACAATTTCATTTTTTGTTTTCTGTGCATATTCCTTCGACTGTTGATTAATTTTATTTAGTTTATCTTTGGTATCTTGACCATTCTTTTCCAAATAGCTAATTAGTTGATCGATAGCATCTTCGTTTTTCTCCTTAAAGTAATTATACTTAGCTTCTGCAATATCTTGAATTTCTTCGGATTGTGCCTTTCTCCACTTTAACCAACTTGACTTGGTATCGTCCCATTCTTTCTTCGCAATTGCAGCTTGTTTATTGTAATATTCAACATTGGCATTTAATTTATCCTCAGTAATAGAATTATATTTTTCAGCAGCATAATTTTGTGCTTTAGTAATTATACTTTGAATTTTATCACCAAAACTTTCTGCTGAATCACCATGGGTATATTCATTTATTGAATTCTTTAAATTTTCAAGGACATCTTTTGCATCATCATATTTCTTTTGCAAATCGTCCTTTGAGATAGGAGTCGCCCAAAAATTTCCCTCTCTATCTTCTTTATCTATGTTAGAATCCAAATTATTCTTTGCTTCAACCACTTTCTTATGTGCATCATCATACATATCCAAAACTTTTTGAGATTCATCATCATCAGAACCCGAACCATAAAGATTCTTCTTTAAATTTTGAAAGTGTTGAGTATTGTGCTCATAAATATCATTGACTTTACTTGTAATAGAATCAATTTTATCTTGAAAACAACCAGCATTAACCTTCTCAGGATGTGCATCTGCGATGACCTTAGCAAGGCATAATCCAGCTATACCGAAAATAGCAGTTTTAACCATTATGTTTGACATTATTTTCTTTAATTTTATGAAAAGGGAGTAATGGCCACTACTCCAAAAAAAAATACAAGGGGACGAAGTCTGATTTTTATATCGATTTAGAAAATGGGGATAGTTCAATCAGGTCATCGTTGGGACAGGTTCTGCTGTTAAAAATACTACGTCATTGGTGGGGAAATTTCGATTGTTTCAGCGACACAGCCCGCATTTTGGACTTCCCAAGTCCGAAAATTTCGGAGGTTTTTTTTTTTCAGCTACGTATTTGATTGGACGGTATATTAACCTATACTAATTTATTTACGGATACATACTTTTGTGGAATATGGAGAACGGTACAATGTTATTATCCAAATCACAGTTTTTTCGTAGGGGCCATTGCAGTCCAAGTGGACATTGGTGTTTGTGCCGGTGTATCGACGGTTGATGCAACCGGGTCTGTAAACCTTTCATTCAAATCCTGTGGTTTAGATGGTACAATAGGTGCCATTTTATGCAGGAGAGGAGGTTTTGTTGAAGCGTCAGTAACATCTGTCGATGTCGGTGGTACTGAGGCAGTCTTACGTGGAGGTGGTGGAGGTGGAATAGAGCCGGACCTTGACATCGTGGGACTCATAACTGCAAATGATGATGAAGATTCAGATGCCGGTATTGACACTGTGTCTTGCGGTGATGGGCCAGGTGATAATGTTCTGACATTAATAGAATTTTGTATACTTACTGGAGTTAAACCTGGAATTAACATGTTTTTAGTTTCTTGTGCATTGTAAACAGGAGGTACAGGTCTTCTTGGTAAAGGCGGTGATATTGATGATGCAGGTGTGGTACTATCAAAATCAATCAGATTTGCTGTTATTGGTGTCCGTGATGGTAATGAAGGAATTGAAGATTTTGACGATGAAAATGTTGATACCATCGATGAGGATGGTGATGGTGATGGGGAAGTTGGTGACGCATCATTTAATTCAATGTGATTTGATTTATTATCTAAATCAACATTATAAGATTCACGTAACTTATTAATTAAATTATCTTTATATTCATCATCAACAATTTTGATTTGTGAACTGAAAATATTGAAAACTGGTCTATGATCTGAAAATCTAATTATCATTGCACTATCATAATTTAAAGATGTCAAATATTTACCACGGTGTAAAATTCTATCAGTCCATGCCGGTACACGTTGTTTCTCACTTGTATCATATTGGTCTGAATTTTTGTCAAATTTATAAGTTGGTGGAAATTTAATTTCTGACTCCTTAAAATATTTGAATTCTTTAATTCTCATCATTTGATACGACAATTGGTCTCTTGTAAACAATTTTGATAATTCGTTTCTTTCAATTAATGCTCTAGCTTTATCATTTGGGAAAGTAATTCTGTAATTTAAATCACCTAGCCAAATAATATTATCATGGTTTTTAATGTATCTATTTCTCGAAAATCTAATACCATTCCAACTACTTATAAAATCATTATTTCTTTCTTCGGTATAACTTAAACCTGATGCAAAATGTGAGTTAACAAAACAAAAGGAAGTGGATGATACATTTAATCTAATTGCAACAGTACCTTTATTTGCAGTCATTCCACCCAAACCAGTTTTCTTTGATTTACCTTCAACTTCAGTAATTTTAGACACTTTATCAGATTTAACAAACAGTAATAATAAAATCGATGACATAAATTCCGATCTTAATAAAACATAATTGTCCTTTGAATTCACTTGAATAGTCTTTTCAACTTCCGCAGCCCAATACTGTCCTACAGAACCATCATTTTTAAGTATATTTGAAGCATTTAATTCCACAACTTCCTGAAATCCAACAACAAAAATATCAGGACTAAAATTATCATATGGGAATAACCAATCAGTTAAGTTTTTATTTTGGTTTGCACCTGCCAAATTAAAAGTTCCTGTAAAAATTGAGATGTCACTAAAAGTTGTAAAATTTGATTCATAGTTTTGCAATTTATGATTGACATAATCAGTTATTGGGTCATAAATTAAAACTTGGTTTTGTGCTGACATTTTACCTAGTAACGTATCGGTAACTTGTTGCTTACCTTTATCAACAAAGTTATTAATATAGATTCTACTAATAGACTTGGTTGCATCCGATAAAGCACCCGCAAATCCCATTTTACCACTTCTTGAAAAACTTGATTTAAGAGCATTAGTACCTGTATAAATTTGAGAAATTCTATCACCATGATTTGCCCATAAAGTGTCATGTTTATTTTTCAAACTTGATAAGTCATAAACATTTCTTGGTTTCAAGAATTCCATTAAAGTTTTCATTGAAATAACTTGTTGTATAACGTTTGTTCTGTCCAAACAATCTAAACAATTTGTTCTAAAAGTACCTGATTGTTCTGATAATACTTTATTTTTATGGAAATCGTATGAAAAATAATTAAAATCTTCAAATGATTCTTTTAATAAGGGTAATAATCTAGTTGCATCTGCATAAGTTTTTGAAGTTTCTTGATGAAAATCGAAATCGGTAAAAAAAACAGAATCTGGATTTTTTTTATGTAATTCCAAAAAATGTTTTCTATAAGTGTTACTTAATTCTATTTCACCAGATCTTGTTTTTGATAATAGGTTGACAATATGGATTAGACCATATTTACTATTCAAGTTTTCAAAATGTTTTTCGAATGTTGGTTGAGTTGCATCAAAACTTCTTGAAATTTGAACTTTTGGGGAAATCAATGCAGTATCTTGTTCCCAAAAGCAAGGAATGGATCCTCTGATTTGAGTGAAAGCGAATACTTGATTACCGTCATTTAAAATCAATTCAGTTTCAACGAAATTTGCGACATTTCCGTCATCATCTACACCTCTAACATTAAATCTTGTACCTGCTCTCTTCCACGATTGTTTTGAAATAATTGTCATTTGACAAGTTCTACCATTGATCGTAGTATTTAAAGTTTCTGCAAACCCTCTAATGACGGTAGTTAAAAATTGATTATAATCCAAAATTAATTTTTGATTTTCAGTCAAGTTATTTCTAAAATTTGTTATACCTTCCATCATAAAATCATTCCACATATAGTCTGTATGATATCTATCAACGGATAATCGCTGTCTAATATTAACACCTCTACCTTGTAAAGTACTGGTTAAATCGAAATCAGAACTATAAAAGAAGGAACCATCAGATAATAATTTCCTTAATTCCCAACATGGATGTTGAGGAATTCTTGGGGTATAATCGTTGGATTGTGTTGATGAGCCGGATGATAAGTTGGTTTCATTTTCTATACTTGGATATCCATTTGAATTTAATTCTATGAAATCCCAATTATCATTTGTTAAACAATGGAATTCAACATCTGCAATCTTGTTAATATTTTCACTGGATAAAGGTTGGGCAACATGGACTTTTGAAGTTATAATACAAAGGAAAATATCATTATTTAATTCAATCAAACCCAAAAAACCCTGTGGTTTTGATCTTGAAAGTTGCTTGTACGGTTTGGAAATAAAATTGGATTTATCAATTAATTCAATTGCACATTTTTGAGTTTCTGAGATATACCTGAAAAGCAAGACATGAGAAGTTGACACCAAGGCCAAGGTTCTCTTAGCACCAGGCCTGAGTAGAATGTTCATGGTGCAATTGGTGATCAGGATAGTTTACCAGGAAAAAACCCAAAAGTCGAAATTAAACTTATCTTGTTAAAAAGCAATTTCGATTCTCACGCATTACCAGTGAAATTTACACTTCCTATTTGTTGGAGAATATACAGAACATATCAAAGAATATGAAATCATCATAGGTATTTAGTGCTTGGTATTTACACATATTAACTACAGGATTTGTTTAGTTTTTTCGTAGACCAGAAATGTTGTACACGTAGCAGGGACTACACGAAGAAGATTGGCAGAAAGACCTTTATAGAAGGATCGTATTCCCTCGTTGTGGAACATCTGAAGACTCATAGCGGTAGCGGATTTGAGTTTATTGGAGGTGGAAACGACTTGAAGACGGGATCGTACCACTTGAAGAGGGTAGAACATAACAGTGGACACCATTTTGGATAGGGAACTTGCATAGAAGTATTGGAAGGTGGTCAACTGTTCGTCGGTTTTGTCTATGTGTTGATTGATCATGTGTCTTTTAATGATATCGTACAATGACAGTTGAACTGCACCTTGTCCAACATTGAACAATGCTGGGAGTAGTCCTCTATAATAACCTATGATTCCTTCCTTTTGATATATGGATTTTATGCCGTCGATGATTGAAGAATATGCACCTGGGGTTGATCTTTCCGTTGATATCATTCTAGTTTTGATAACCCAGATTGGATTAGTTATAATGGATGTTGTCCAGCCTGCCAAGAATGCCGACGTCAAATAATGCCATGATTTCAAATGTCGATCATGCTGTAAATCAAATGTATAAAGTACGAGATCCTTATAATGTCTATAAAGGAGGAAATACATCGCCCATGCGGATGTAGATCCTACTAAATTTGGCCCAATTCCTCTATATAAATGGAGGAAAAAGGCGGGTATAGAGACATTTCCTGTTTTTGGAGATCTTGAAGTTGTTATCAATCCATTGTATATCTTAGAGATTGTCTGCCATTGTGAGGCCGACGTGGTGTCCAGCTGCAGTCGGAGCTTGAAAAAATCCAATGGATGGGTCAAGGCGGTGGTGGTAAACCCTGCCGCAAACCCAGCTACAGTTTCCACAGTGTTGGAAGAGCGGTTGGAGGCGGCCATTGTCGTTTCTAGCAATTAGTAATGGATGTTTGTACACCTCCTATTAGCCGTAGATGTGAAAAATGACTGGAAAATGAAAAAGGTGAAAAGTGAAAAAGAGGAAAACGAGAACGCTGGAAAGTTGAGCCTCTCAGTGGAAGGACAGGAAGAAACACTCCTCTAAATGGGTTTGCTACAGAAAGTACACGGTAGTATCTACATACCACTCATTCCCTCGCTCGTATCCGTTGCTGCAGAGTGTGCAAGATGCCTGCGTTGTTATCAATTTCTGCATGTATGAGGAAGTGATGGCACCAGAAATCAATCAGTTTCTTAATCGAGTCAAGTTCTTCGAAATTGGGGAACTGACAGTCCTCAAATAATGTGGAGTTTTCAACAGCTTTGATGTCGTCTAGAATTTTCTTGACTTTCTGTTCACCTAGACTGGAATTGAATCTTTGGTGATAAGTTTCAAAATCATCAATAAATCCATGCACTATACGCTTGATTTCCAAGTCTAGAAAAGATTCAGTATTTCTATTAAACTGTGAATATATTGTATCGTTTGAATAATATTGGGATTCTGATCTATTATTTCCACGTTTTCGTCTTTTAGTATCTGGGTTATAAGAATTATAGATTTCATTAATATCATCGAGATCGTTGTCGGATTCACTATCGGATTCACTGTCCTTATCAGCCTTGTTTTCATTGTTATTATCACTGTGATGACTGCTGTAATCAATACGAGCAGCACCACTACTATCATGATCCTCATTTTTCGTGCCATCATAACTATCAACTTCTTGAAATTTACGTTTTTTTGCATTTAAGGATTTAATATAATTTCTCATCACAATAACATCTTCTTTATTAAGCTGTGAAACACTTAGATCTTTTGACTCCGAAATTGCTTTAGTGTCATCACCATCAGCACTATTTTCATCAGATCGTCTTATATCAAGTTCTTGAGAAACACTTCTGCTCTCGAAAAAATATCTGCCACTTGCATCTTTACATAATCTTTTCGTTGACATTTCACCGAATTCCTTGCAGAATTTTCTAAGAATGAGAATGATTGAATATGCAAATTTAACAAAGTTAATTCTATAATCCAATTCAGCCAGTTTCCTAACGTCTTTATTTTTGATTTTTCTCATTGATAGGGGGTTTTCCATATTTTTGTTGTCCATGAAGAACCTCATATAATTCAAATTATTTTCCATTAGTTTAATTTGGTCACTATGGGCGTCTGTGAAAATCGAATTTTCAAAACCGTGAACAAAATATAAGGTGTCTAAGAAGTAATGATAAAATGTACGTTTGTTTTTATAGGTGCCATTGTCATATAGAATTTCGTTTTCTGGATCATGTTGTTTACTCAGTTTTTGTTTTAGCAAAAATTCGTAGATTCTGTAATCAAGGAATGATAACGGACATGTGAAATACATGGGATATTTTTTCTTCATTTCGAAGTACCAATCAACAATCGATTCAGTATTTTCATTCCAATCCTTGTTTTCTCTGAAAATCTCATTTAAGGTGTCCCGTAACAGGGGTTTCTTAATAGAATCATCCATTCCTGAGGTGACGACATATGTTGAATGTTGCAACGCTTCCGCCAACGGCTTGAGCTCATCGGCTATGACCAGTGAGATGTCTGCATAGTTGGCTTCTGCATCGACTTCTCTGTGCTCCTGCTCCACGGTTGTCATTGTCTGCTGGGGGTGGGGTAAGCAGCCAGGTAGTCTTGGTTCCAACACCTATATACTTTGTTTCAGGCCGTTGTTCAAACCAATCGGATCAACAGCAGCGTACCGGACTTGGGTCCTGCCGAAGTCAGACTCGTTCTGCACTGGGACTTTTCACATTTACCAATTTGAAAGTGCAATTTTTCAGACATGTTGATATAACCTTGTTATTGGCCCTGCTTTTTCTTTCTTTTCTTCCTGCTCTTGCTTTTTTGCTTCATTCTTCTTTCTCGGTATAACAACAAAAACCACACTAGAACAATGCCTGAATTCAAGAGATTAAAGCTGGATTTAGTTAAACCAGTTCCATCAGATCACGAAATTTCACGTAATCAAGTTCCAAAACACATTTCTGACGTTGCAGCCGAATGCGGTATCACTGCGTCCGAATTGGAACCATATGGATCATACAAAGCCAAGGTCAAGTTAGATGTTCTTGACAGATTACAAGACAGAAACGACGGTAAGTATGTTTTAGTTGCCGGTATTACCCCAACTCCATTGGGTGAAGGTAAATCCACAACCACTGTTGGTTTAGCACAAGCAATTGGTGCAACTTTAGGTAAAACCTGTTTCGCAAATGTTAGACAACCTTCAATGGGTCCAACATTCGGTGTTAAGGGTGGTGCTGCTGGTGGTGGATACTCACAAGTTATTCCAATGGATGAATTCAACATGCATATTACAGGTGATATTCATGCTGTTGGTATGGCAAACAACCTATTAGCAGCTGCATTAGATACCAGAATGTTCCATGAAGCAACTCAATCTGATGTTGGTTTATTTAAGAGATTATGTCCAGTTAAGAAGGATGGTTCAAGGGATGTTCCAATTGGTTTAACTTACAGAGCTGAAAAATTAGGTTTAGATTTAAATAAAATTAACGAATGGACTGAAGAACAAATTTCTAAATTTGTTAGATTAGACATTGATCCAAAGACCATTACTTGGAAGAGAGTTTTAGATCTTAATGATAGATCATTAAGAGGTGTTACTATCAACACCGCACCAACTGAAAAGGGTTTAGTTAGAGAAACTGGTTTTGATATCACCGTTGCCTCTGAAGTTATGGCAATTTTAGCATTATGTACCTCATTAAAGGACATGAGAGAAAGATTTGGTAAGATTGTTGTTGCATCATCAAAATCCGGTGAACCAGTCACTTGTGAAGATTTAGGATGTGCAGGTGCATTAACAGCAATTATGAAGGATGCAATTAAGCCAAATTTAATGCAAACTTTAGAAGGTACCCCAGTTTTCGTTCATGCAGGTCCATTTGCTAACATTTCAATTGGTGCATCCTCAATTTTAGCTGATAAAATGGCATTAAAATTGGCAGGTACTCCAAAATCTTACAGTGAAGAACAAACTAAGGAAAGTCAAGGTTATGTTATTACTGAAGCAGGTTTTGATTTTACCATGGGTGGTGAAAGATTCCTTAACATTAAATGTCGTACATCTGGATTAAAGCCTGATGTTATTGTTATTGTTGCAACTGTCAGAGCATTAAAGGTTCATGGTGGAGGAGCAGAAGTTAAGCCTGGTGTTCCATTACCATTTGAATATACCAGTGAAAACGTTGAAATGTTAACTAAGGGATGTGCAAACTTACAAAAGCATATTCAAAATGCAAAACAATACGATGTTGATGTCATTGTTGCAATTAACAAAATGTCAAGTGATTCCGATGCAGAACATGAAGCTATTAAAAAAGCAGCATTAGAAGCAGGTGCAATTGATGCGATTGTTTCAAACCACTGGGAAGAAGGTGGTGAAGGTGCAAAGGACTTAGCAGTTGGCGTTATTAAATGTGCAAACAAAGAATATGCAGCTCAAGATAATTCCAAATCCTTCCACACATTATACGATTTGGACGGTAGTATTGAAGATAGAATTGAACAAATTGCTAAGAAAATGTACGGTGCAGGATCTGTTTCATTCAGTGATGTCGCAAAGGAAAAAATTAAGGAATACACCAGTCAAGGATTTGACAAATTACCAATTTGTATCGCAAAGACACAATATTCTTTATCCCATGATGCAAAATTAAAAGGTGTTCCAACAGGTTTTGAATTCCCAATCAAGGATATTAAGGCAAGTATAGGTGCAGGTTATTTATATGCATTAGCAGATAAGATTATGACTATTCCTGGATTAGCTACTAAGTGTGGTTTTATGAATGTTGAAGTTAACGACAATGGTGAAATTGAAGGTTTGTTCTAATGAGCCGTGCTGAGCCGATTATTTTATTTCACTTAATTTAATTTTATTTATTTATTTTTATAGCTCTATATAATCTATAATTTGTTTACCATTATGAATTGCAATGGTGGTAATGTATTAGTGATGTATGATATCTAATAACTCTACACAGGGGGGAGGAGGGAGGAAAAAAAAGAAAAAAAAAGAAAAAAAAAGCTGGAAAATGCAATATGGGGGGATATCTATCTATAAATATAGCTTTATTTAATCTTCAGCATGTTGTGATTGGATTGAGAATTTACGATTGTTATTGTTGTTATTGTTATTCCCTATGCTGTTGTTTGAAAAATTTCTGCTGTTTCTATAATTATTCTTTCGTGTACTGTTGGATCTGGACATACTATTTTCCTGTTGTTGCTGTTGTGGTAGGAAATCTGATGGAATACGAGAATTTGGTTGGTTTGGACTAGAAGCCAGATTTTTCAAATCGTCTTGATTCATTGAATGTCTATATGAGTTTCTCTTTCTACGGTTGTTATTGCTGTTATTGTTGGTGAAGTTTTCTCTTTTTTGAACGTTGAGGCTATTACGTTTGTTTGAACGATTGGTTGGGATTTCTACATCGGGAGAAGAGTTTCTGGAATTATTTGATGTATTGAATTTGAAATCTAATATACTTGGAGATGAAGATGCATTTCTTTTTCTGTCAAAAGTATCACTTTTTATCAATATTGGGGAATCAATTTTTTTAGTTGTAGGAGTTGAAGGAGTTGATGTTGTGGTAGTGGTAGTGGTAGGAGTCGTGGTGGGGGTTGGAGATTGTGATTGTTGTTGAGTGAGGTTTAAGATTGATAAATCTCTTCTCTTTGATAACTCTTTCATTTTATCTAAATCAGTTAAGTTACCGGTTGTTTCGTTTTTGATTTTTAATAAAACATCTTCATTTCTATTTAATTTTTTCAAAATTTCTTCACATTCATCCATGACAATTGAAGTTGCCTCACCATGTTGTTTAGTAGATTCAGTTAATAATAGTAAATAATTATTAACTTTATCATATTTTTGATTATACAATTCTTCCAATCTTTTTGAATTTTTAAGTAATAAATTATAGGAAGAATTGATTTCGGGTTGATTTAATTTCAAAGTGTTTAAATTAGTTGACAAATTTGTAGTTGTCTTATTAATAAAATCCGGTATTTGAAATTTCAAAGTCTCTAATTGATGATTAATGGATAATTTATATTCATTGAAAGAAGATTGTAAAATTTCATAAGATTTAGAAATTCTTTCATTTTCGGAAATTAATCTAAATTTTTCATTATCGGTAACCAATAATTTTGATTTTAGATTTTCCAATTCGAATCTATAATTATCGTTATTTGAAGAAACTTCAGTTAATTGAGATTCTAAATCTATAACTCTACGTTCTTTTCTCTTTAGGAGAGATTCGGCAACTTCAGCTTGATGTTTTGAGTTTGAGAGTTGTTCCACCATGGTTTCGTTTCTCTTGGAGAGAATGGAGTATTTTTGCTTTGTTTCGTTTAAGGTGACCTTTGATTCGGCGAGTTCTGCCCTGAGGGAATCGATGGTTGATTGAAGGTCCAGGATGACCTTGGATGTGGCGGAGGTGGGCTGGAACGACATGTATGGAGTGGGAATAGGGCAGGGGGGAGAAAGGGAAAGAGAAAGAGTAGGAGAAAAAGAAGGTTGAAAGACGTGAAGATACGAAGATAGATGTTTCAGAAGTTTCAGAAGTTTCACAGCTGGTGAAATTTAGAGAAGAGGGTGAAAATCAACGTTGGAAGCTGGAAAGTTGGAAAGTTGGAAATTGGAAATTGGAAAAGTTGTTTTGTTTTCGTTTCGGGCTGTGCGGGGCTGTGCGGGGCTGTGCAAGGCTGTGCGGGAACCGGCACGTGACAAGCACGTGACATAAACACAAGGGGGAAAAAAAGAAAAGAAAAGACAAAAGGCCGAATGGGGCGGAAAAAGGACAGGGCAGAAAGGAGGGGTTGTGATTGGGGGATGTGATGGGGGCTGAAGTTAGTAGGTGGTTAGTGAGTAGGTGGTTGGCAGTTAGTTAGGTGTTCACCACTGCAAGCCACCACACCCACCCCAGCATGACCGGCGACCTCCCTCTGTTGTCCCTCCCTGTTGTCACCCCCTCTGGTCACTCCATCCCCTCCCAAACCTAAACCCAGAACATAACCCAAAGCAGAAACATCACTCTATCTTTCTTCGCTCGCACAATTTCTGCCTTCTGCGCTTTTCTTCCCTGCCGCTTCCAGCCATTATTATCTAGCTTGGACTCTATATATATATCTACGGTTGTACACCCTCCTACTCTGCGTAACTGCTCTGTTCGTTCTTTCTAAAGGTCTTCTTTCCTCTGACCTTTCCTCTGACCTTTCCTCTGACCTTTCCTTGGACTCTCTCTTCCACTCTTTCCATTCTGGCCTCTCCCCACCTCCCCGCCCAACCCTCGAATGACCCTGTCAAACACCTTCAGAAAATACTTAAATCCTTCCTCCGATAGTCTCTCTTCGTCTCCTTCGTCCCCCTGTCCGTCTTCCAGCATCAGCACGTCCACTCCGGCTGCAACGACCACAAACAACAACAACTCGGCTTTCAAACGTTCAATGTTCGACAATTTCTCGTTGTCTTCTTCCAAACTCCTGCATTTGCACTCAAACGTATCCTCCGCTTCAAATGTCTTAAAGGATGACCCACTCTACGAACCTGAGACCAACAATTCTTCCACTCCTACATCAGCAACAACAGCAACTGTCACAACCCCAACAACACTCGTACCCTCTCCTCCAACTCAACAAACCTCTTTATCAACATCTTCCTTAGCTCCACCAAATAAGACCCCTCATCAAAAGAGAAAGCAATCCAGTAAGCCTTCTTCTATACCACCTCCACAGCAAAAGGTCCAAAACACCGCCTTTCCT
Organism: Pichia phayaonensis; assembly: GCA_030558305.1. Taxonomy (NCBI): domain Eukaryota; kingdom Fungi; phylum Ascomycota; class Pichiomycetes; order Pichiales; family Pichiaceae; genus Pichia; species Pichia phayaonensis. Next base: position 162,234 of record JAJMSE010000014.1, read on the forward strand.
GCGTCTTCTCCAATCGATATTTTCGAAAGAAACGTCCAGTCCGAAGATTCAACGCTTCTTTTCAATTCTCCGTCAAGAACCAATTCCATGCCTTCAGGCAACTCCCTCTTATTGGCCTCTCCAACCCCACGTCATTTGATGACTGAAGATTTGACATCTCCAATCTTGGATTCCACCGTCGAATTGATCCAATCCAAACAATTCAACGACGTCGACGTTGTTCAGGTCCCGCATTCAACCCCTTCTCAACAACTATTTAAAACTCATTCTCAAAATTCAATCCACTCTGTACCTCCCCAATCCGCTCAAAGAAATAATAGTCTCTTTAAATCAAAATCAAGATCTAAATCAATTGCTAAATCTCCACATTTCCCTGTACTATGTACCTGTAATACAAACAACACATCAAATTCAACTAGTAATACTTGTACTCCATTAATGTCAAATGCTTCATCTCCCCCTTCACTTCCTTCTTCTAATAGGAAATCCATTTCCTTTTATTCTTATCTTGATTTAGTTAATTATGAAAGAATGTCAAATTCAAATAATAACTCCAAAAACGATTTAAATAATGGTCCTAATTACGACATTGATTGTCCAAAACATGGAAATCATCATCCTTCTTTATCAAGAAGATCAACTTTCCAAGGTTTAACTGAAGATAGTGACGCTAAAATCGATGATGCACTGAATCTCAATCTTGATGATGATGACGATAAGGATGATCACAGCGATGACGATAAGAAATCTACTAATACCAAGGAAAAATATGTCAGAAAACTGGTTTATGAACCTATTGATATCTCATCATCTGCCATCGTCGATGATAATGACAATGAATCCATTCAATCCTGGAAACCTGCTGATTCTAACATTCCACCTTTCAACAGATCAAAATCAAGATCTCAAAGTATTGTTGATGAATTGGCAAGTCTGAAAAGTTTCAACACAAACAACTCATACTTCGAAGATGAACTGGATAGTACCGAACATAACCATAACATGAATGGATCCACCTCTCCACTAGTTAATGTCTGTTCTGCAAATGATTATTTAAATCTGAGAACCAGAGAACTGAGAAACAGTTTTGTTGCTCATCCCAATACCTCCGGCTCCTTTTTAAAAAATCACTAATTCAATATCAAAAGTATCATAATTTACATTCACATAATATCCACATCTTTTTACTATTCCTTATTCTCATTTGGCTTTTCACTAATTTCCAGATCTCCTCATCATTCCATCATAAGATAGAATTTTTTTTTTCTTACTTCTCTATATATTTTTTTGCGTTTGGTTCTTCATTTATCCTCATTTTACTTTGTATTTCTGCTTTTCCAGTTACTATTTGTTACCGTACTTCTATATATAATATCAAAATAATAACGAACAATAATAATGTCATCATAAACTGTCTCTCCAAATCTGCAACTTCCAATTTCCGCATTTTTGCTTTTTTCCCTCCAGCTTCCAAAAATTTCATGTTTTTCACAATTTCAGCTTTCCTTTCTACCCTTGTTCTCTTTTTTTCCGTATCCTGTGTATTATTTAGAAGGCTTTGAATATTCATTCCATCATCTTATCTCCCTTCTATGAGATAGATATCACCATCCCAATTAGAATAAAAAGAACCGACCCTCCCCCTCAAAAACATGTGTGAAATCCAAGAAATACCGCTACACAATCACGTCGAAGAAGATAACATTACAACTCCACAAGACGTTTACTCCTGTTCATACTGTGGGATTTCCAACTCATCATGTGTCGTCAAATGTGAAATCTGCAACAAATGGTTCTGTAACGGAAAACTCGGAAACCGAGGTTCCCATATCATCACACATTTAGTATTATCCAAACACAATAAAATTTCCTTACATCCAAACGGTGATTTAGGCGACTCCACCTTAGAATGTTATAACTGTGGTACCAAAAACATCTTTGTTTTGGGCTTCGTTTCCGCAAAACAAGAAAACGTGGTTGTTATCCTATGTCGTTTACCATGTTCACAACAAAAAGATTCGAACTGGGATACCCAACAATGGCAATCCTTAATCGAAGATAGGCAACTTTTATCTTGGGTTGCACAATTCCCAACAAGCGAAGACTTAAATAATGCATTAAACATCTCGTATGATCAAATAGTCAAATTGGAAATGAAATGGAGATTGAATAAAGATGCAACTTTGGATGATTTAGTCGAAAAGGACGAAGAAATAGAAATCAGTCCAATCCTAATGAGATACAACGATGCATTCCAATATCAGAGATCGTTTGCTCCATTGGTTAAAATCGAAGCTGATTACGATAAGGCATTAAAGGAAAGTAAAGGTTTGAATTATATTTCTATTGACTGGTCAACTTCTTTAAATAACAAAATCCTGGCATCTTTCTATTTTTCAACTATCGATTCAAATGACTTAAAAGTAACCGTTGGTGATGAAATGATCCTAAGATACGATGGTCCCGAATTAGACGAACCTTGGGAAGGTAAAGGTTATATAATTAGATTACCTGATTCAAGACAAGAAGAATACACTTTGGAAATGATTCCTAATAAATCTCATCCACCTCCAACTTCTCTTAATAATCGTTTCACTGCAGAATTCGTTTGGAAAGGTATATCATATGAAAGAATGCAAGATGCATTGAAAACGTTTGCACTGGATTCAAAATCAATCTCTGAATATTTATATCTGAAATTATTAGGTATTGAAGTTTTAGATACCTTCTTCGATGTCCAACTACCATCAAATTTATCCATTCCAAATATGCCAAATTTAAACGCTTCTCAATTATATGCTGTTGAAACCTCATTAAAATCTCCATTGACTTTAATTCAAGGTCCTCCGGGTACTGGTAAAACTGTTACATCTGCAACCATAGTTTATCATTTAACTAGATTATACAAAAAAGAAAAAATTTTGGTTTGTGCACCTTCAAATGTGGCAGTTGATCATTTAACTGAAAAGTTAACTTTGATGGGTTTAAAAGTTGTTAGAATTACTGCTAAAAGTAGAGAAGATGTTGATTCTTCTATTTCTAAATATTGTTTACATGAATTAGTTAAGAGTAAAGCAAAAGGTGAATTCAAGAGATTGACTAAATTAAAGGAAGAAATAGGTGAATTATCATTTCAAGATTCTAATGTTTATTATAGTAATTTAAGAAAATTCGAAAATAATATAATTGCAAATGCTGATGTGATTTGTTGTACTTGTGTTGGTGCAAAGGATAAAAGATTAGACAAATTAAACTTTCGATCAGTTTTAATCGATGAATCAACCCAGGCCTCCGAACCGGAATGTTTGATCCCTATTGTCAAAGGTTGTAAACAAGTCATTCTAGTTGGTGATCATCAACAATTAGGACCGGTTATTTTAAACAAAAAGGCAAGTGAAGCAGGTTTAAGACAATCCTTGTTTGAAAGAATGATTGTTTTAGGTCATACCCCAATTAGATTGGAAGTTCAATATAGAATGCATCCTTGTCTATCTGAATTCCCAAGTAATATGTTTTATGATGGTAGTTTACAAAACGGTATTACAAATGAAGATAGAAAAATCCTCAATTCTAATTTCCCATGGCCGATTAGAGATTTACCAATGATGTTTTGGGCAATTTATGGACGTGAAGAAATTTCAGTTTCTGGTACGTCATATTTAAATAGAGTCGAAGCCATGAATGTTGAAAGAATCATAACCAGATTATTCAAAGATGGTATCAAACCATCCCAAATCGGTGTTATTACTCCTTATGAAGGTCAAAGAAACTATATTTTGCAATACATGCAATTAAATTCAACATTAAACGATAAAGATTTATATTCGGAAATTGAAGTTGTCTCCGTTGACGCATTTCAAGGTCGTGAAAAAGACTACATAATTTTGTCATGTGTCAGAGCAAATTCCCAACAACTAATTGGATTTTTAAGAGATCCAAGAAGATTAAACGTTGCATTAACCAGGGCAAAGTTCGGATTAATGATTCTAGGTAATCCAAAGGCTCTTAATAAGGACAAATTGTGGAACCACTTGTTGACATTTTTCAGAAGCCGTGGTTGTTTAGTCGAAGGTCAAATTGACAATCTCCAACTCTCATCTGTCCAATTATCAAGATTCCAAAACACAAGCAACGCAAACGGAAACGCAAACAGCAATGAGAATACCAATGTCGGCACGAAAAGTCAATCTCATGCGTCCTTTGACACTACTTCGCTCGTTTCTTATGAAGGTTCCTTTTATAATCCGAACAACCACACTCAAAGCAGTAGGTGGCCATCGTTGGAGGATACTGCAACCACGTCGAGATTCAACGATCATAAAATAACATCTACCGATGCCCTTGCTGATCAGGCTGTTGAAGAAGAAGATGATGATGCAGATACCATCATTTCATCATATAACGACAACAGCAATGCAAACCAAAGTGGTGAGCACAACGGTAATGAGGATGAACTAGCTAGTAAAATAAAAAAATTGACTGAACAATTTGGTGGTGAATTAGTATTCTAAGTTCAATCAATCACTTTGAGCTGAAAATTTTGTCGCTTTTTATTTTTCTTGTTTCGTCTAAACTATTTTTTTTATAAAGGTTCATTAAATAACATAAAAAAAGATATTTGTACATATGGATGTATCTATGGAAGTATATCTAATAATAGTAATAAAAATAAGATAAAAAACAATAATAATTAATTAAATTCTATATGATGGAATAAAAAAAGAAAATTGAGTATGCGAATTGTATGTATCTATGTTGATAGATGTCTTTATTTTTTCTTTCATATAAACGTGAAAAGATTAGAAAAACTGTAAATATATGGTCGTTGTTGTGTATTTATTTGTTTGTTTTATTAGTGAGAGTAAAAAAAAATAGCAATTTGCTACGATTGGTTTGTCATAATTCGTTAATTTGTTGTGGTTGTTTCTTTGCTTTTTTGTATATTGTTCATTAAATTTAATCTTGTAGTCAGCTTCTCATTTTCGAGTTATACCAAACTAGTGTGTAACGTCAATTTCATTTTTATTGGCAACATTATCTCGGTTACCCTCATAATCATAATCTTCATCTTCATCATCTTCATCCTCATTATCATCCTCATCATTACCACCATTGGCATTGCCACCTTGCCTAAATTCTTTGCTATCACCATTATCTAAAATAATTGCGCCTTCCGCCTTTGGAGTTTCTTGAATATCCATCATTTCCAAAACTTGGCTATGTGTTAAACCAGCTTGATCTTGTTCAAGTTCGGGTTCAGTTTCGGGTTCAATCTCGTTTGGATTTCCCAAAACCTTATTATACATTGAACTAATTTCTCTTAATTCATTGTTAACAAATTCCAGCCAACAATCAAAATTTCCTTTATTTTCAAAAATTGATTCGTATAATTCATTAAAGATAAAATAACTACTTTTCAAATAAAATGGTCTAATGTTATCTTCAACTTCTTTATGCAATCCAAATGCATTTTCATTTTTGGTAGCACCAAAATTTTCAACATAACTTTGAAATTTATGAATCTCTTCAGCAATTAGTGTCAGATGACCCATATATCCAAACCTAAAATTTGAGGTTTTATACATGCCATTTGATAATTTATAACAATGTACGATAAATAATGGTAAGTTGAAATATCCTGGATATTTGTCATCTAAACATTTGTAATCTTTATAATGGGAATCATCACCACTGTCAAAATCTTCATAACTTCCAAATAATGACCAAATTAGAATTTTGTTCAATGATAAATTATCATCGAATATTGTCTCTTCTTGATTAATTGCACGATCCTCATCCCAATTTGCTAATCTACCGTTGAAAATTTGTTGAATTAAATCAAAAATCACGTTATGCATGAAATTATTCCATGGAAATTTGGTTAATTTTAATGATATTAATGGTATTGCATTATTTTCTAGCAATTTATATTTGAAAAAATTTCCAATTGATAAATTCAATGCACTTTCAATATATGGAATTGAAGTCGAAAGCACCAAAAGATCATCATCAATTGATAAATCATTATGGTTTGCCTCAGTGGTATTTGTATTATTATTGTTGGTATCACTATTGTCAGGAGCATCGTTATTTAATTCATTATCGTTTAATGAAGCATTATTGTTTGATAGTTCGTTATCGCCTGGTAAAGTATTATTGTTTGATGAAGCATTAGTATTTGAATCGTTGATTATTAATCCATTAATTGCATCGTTCATTAATTGTTCAGTTTTCTTTACACCTCTTAATGAATCTCTTTTGTGAATTAATTTATCCAGCTCAATTGATTTATTCATCAAAATCATATTTGAACAATGTAATAACTCAGCAATTAATTCCATTATTTTGAACCTTTCATATCCTAAAGGTTCAATTTCGTGACCAATGGAACTATTTAATTTCTCAATTTGTTTAAATTCATAATATTCATCAGTTAAATAAGTTTCAACAATCTTATCTAAATTAGTTGAAAATAATTTTAACAAATTACCTAAATAAATTGGGTCTCTTGAATTTGGTAAAATTTTATTTTCCTCATTAATATAACTAACTGATGCAATCCAATCAAATTCATCATAATCTGAATTATTTTTTCTGATAACTTCAATTATAACTGAAACTATAGTAACTAATCCATAATTACCATAAGTTAAAATTATATCTAACATTTCTTCAATACATTCTTGTGAAACTAATTGTCTTGTCAGATCATTTGGTCCAATGTTTGGATTTGTAGATGCTGGATCTTGTTGAGAATCTTCTTGGTTGCCATTGCCATTATTATTATTGTTGTTATTATTATCATCCCAAAATCCAATATTTGAACTTATACCAACGATACCGTTTAATAAGTTACAAACGTTATCTTGAACTTGATGATCCAGGTAATAAGTTTTACATAATCTCAACAAATTCAAAATTAAATTTTGATCTAATAATATATTAATCAAACCATTTGAATTATAAGGTTTATCAGTTGATATTAATCTCACTAACAGGTCACATATTGTTTGAGAGTATGGTATAAATTTGATAAATTGATCAGTAAGCTTGTTATTTTTTTGTTCAAATCTAATAAAATTCATAAATCCACTTATGTTCAGTAGTGCCAGATCATCCACGAATTTAAGGAAATTATTAAACAGTATAATTTCATGAGAATCTCTTAAAAGGGAATAATCGTTTGATTCTTCTAATTCTGATAATTTTTGTGCATCTGTGATAGAAACTTCAATGGGTTGACTAAAAACTGAACGAGTGTCATCATCATTACCATTATCTTCATCCCCTTCTTCTTCTTCATCACCATCATCATCATCTTCTTCTTCTTCTTCCTCTCCATCTTCATCCTCATCACTTTCATCACCGGTATCACCTAATTCATTAGCACTATCATCAGCATCATTGTTAGGTGATTCAATTAAGTGAGTGTTTTTAAAATAAAATTTTGGATCGTTATTCATAAATCCAGACCATAATTTTGTAAACATATCAAAATTAGTTAATAAGGTTTGATGAATATTTGAAGTGGGTAAAATCATAATTTCAGAGATCATTGAAGCTCTTTGTAATGCTATTTGTAATTTATCTATACTTTCATCTGTGGTATTATTATTGGTATTGTCATCATTTTCATTATTACCAGCATCATTATTTTCATTATCGTTATTTGTTAAGTTATTTTCTAGGAAGTTATCGGTTGAATTATTTAGAGATCTAATTAAATCATCGGATGAAGAAGAAGATACAAATATGTCATGTTTCAAATACTCACTTGGTACCTCACTAATTCTAGTATATTTTGACAATGTCATGGAAAACAGTATATATTCAAACATTGTATTAATAACATCCTTTTGGGATAAATAATTAATTAATTTTTGATTTTTTGATAAATTAATTTCATCTAATATATTTGCTTGATCTAAGAGTTCATTGAATAAATGAACATTAATATTACTTTTTGGAAATTGTACACTTGAAGGTCTTCTAGGTAAAGTTGTTGGTATATTTGGAGGAACATCCCGATCATTCAATTCTCCTTGAACACTAGGTTCACCTTTATCATCAGGTTCACTGCTATCACCTAACTCAGCTTTATCATCTGAATCATCTTTATCATTTGGTTCATTCGAATTCAGAGAAACTGGATCATTTAGAAAAGCTGATGGAGATATCGATAGAGTATTTGCATTCGTCATTTTAGCTAACGGAGAAGGTGATGGTGACGGTGAATTATTCTGAATTGAGTGTAAAAGTTGAGATGCAGTTATGTTGAATTGTGTCGTTGTTGGAGAATATGCAACATGTGGCGATAAGGAAGCAGTCGTTGATATGGAATTATCAATCGGGCTGTTATTTTGTGATTGAGAGACATTTATAGGATTGCTAGTTAGCAGAGAAGTCGATGGTGAAGATATCGGCATTACGGATGTTGTAGATGTGGTTGGTGTAGAAGTGGTTACTATTGAAGGTTTTGATACTGAAAGGCCATTAGTAACCGAAGGACTGGCATTCTGCTTTGGTAAAGCATTTTGTGCAATTCGTTTTGCATTATCTTGATCGATTTCGTTCAAGATCTTATTTATATTTGCATTTGAAAATGATTGGTTGAAAAAAGGCCATATTGCCGACATGTTGGGATGGTGTCAAATGAATTAAATTCTTGCGATGATGTTTGTACAACTGATAATGTGTTGCATATATTTGAGAATAATTGGAGTGGCACCACGAGAATTTATTTCCAGTATGTACTTATGTGTATACAAGGTAACCGTTTGTCTGAATTGTGCAGATGAAGAGTGCTCAGGCCAAGGAAGACAAACAAAGCAGAGCCCTAATGAGCTGAGCAGAGTCTGCAATGGCGATTTGCTATTCACTTGAGGATGGCTTTACCTGAAGAGACCTTTCGATGGGGAGACGCCTACGCGGTGCACGGGTGCGGCCATATTTCTGGCGGGCGACGCGTCGCTGTTTTCAACATGAGAGGATTGACGATATAGGGTACAGTAGTTAGATTACGTTGCATGGTGGAATAATGCTAGAATACAATCGACAATGGCATTCAGAGACGCAACAGCTGCTTTGGACGCCCTCAGCGACACCGTTGATGAGTATTCCACTCTGATGGCATACACGAATGCTTCATCCCCGGACCTGCAAGACGATGTTACACAATATCTAAGAACAGCTAGGGATGAATTGTGGCAATTACACGATGACTTGAAAGATCTTGGTGATGCAAACGATAAGCAAAAGTTTAATATGCTTATTGATGATTATACTTCCATTTTCAGTACGATTGTCTCCTTTAAAATTGACAATATATCCCAATATAGTTTATCTGATGATTTTAAATTATCTACAGAGCAATTGCGAGCGGCGCCTGTAGTACCTCCTGTATCTGCAGATCAATTACATCCCAAGTCAGTCAGATTTAAAGACGGATTGATTGAATCTTCACCGCCTGTATTATTTAAACCATATAAAGACAATGGTGCAGAAGAAGAAGAAAATGTAATCAAACCCTATAAAGACTCATTATTTAGTACAATAGAAAATGACGATGATCCGGAATTAAATAATCCTACAATAGATATGTCAAATAGTCAAATATTTATACATAACCAACATCAATTCGATCACCAAGATAGTAGATTGGATGAATTACATAACTCAATTAAACAACAAAAACAACTTTCTATCAACATAAACAATGAAGTTACTGATCAATTTGTGATTTTGAATGACTTAGAAAGTGGTATTACAAATTCAAGTAATCGTTTAGCACGAGCAAATAATAACTTACACAAATATAGAGAAGCATTAAAAAAACGTGGTGATTGGATGTGCATTATTATTTTGATCATTGTTTTATTGTTTATCTTGATTTTCATCAAATAATCATAATTAGAACTATAAAGGATGTATAAAGAAAAGAGAAAAGAAAAAATGGAAATGGAATAATAATAGTACATATTAGCATTTTGGAATGCATATGGGATTTTTTTTGGTTTGTACAAAGTATCATAAATAATGGGAATGTGTTAGTAATTTATAAGTTAAAGCATAAAAGCATGGAAGCATATTAATTAATCATAAAAGGAAAAACAAAAAGTGAATAATGGAAAATAATTAAAGAGGAATGTTGTATTTGTTACGCAATTCGAACAAAAAATAAATGTTTTTATAGTTTCTTTTGGCTTTTTAGCAAAATCTTATAAGTTCATCGTAGATGTTGTAAAAAATGAAAGTCGATGATTGCAATCCTATTTTTTGTATATTTTATTCTCTTTTTGTATTAAGGATAACTATGTGTTAGGAAAGAAAAGCAAGATGTTAAAAGTAGATGGAAAATCATATGAATAAAATAGTAAATTGACAATGTATTAGATCAATAGTATCTATTATTTCTATGGTTATTAGAGTTGGCACCACTATTAGAGTTGTTTAATGTCTTAATCGTCTTTAGTGCATTCAGTTTCATATTTGTATTTTGTTTGTGAATATTATTGACTGTATTAACATTATAATTAATGTTATTACCGGTACCGTTATTCGTACCATTACTGTTATTAATATTTGCAGCAGCTGCCAAAATTTTAAAGATAGATTCGGAATCAATATTGGAGTTTTGTTTTTGTTGTTGTTGTTGTTGTTGTTGTTGTTGTTGTTGTTGTTGTTGTTGACTAAACATGCCTTGATAATTATTCATGATGATACTATGGTTATATGATTCTATAGTGGATTGATCTAAACATGGACAAAATTCAATGTCTTGTTCCACTCCAAAAGACTTTGCTTGATCTAAACATGCTCTAGACATTCTCGCCTTATGAAGAGCAACTTGTGTTAATTTCTGTGTTTCCATTTGTTAGTGCTTACTGTTGCCTGTTCTTTGGATCCTGTAAAAGTATCTTTCCTAGCAAAGTGAAAAATCCATCAATGAAAAGTTTAAACCTTTGAAAAATTTATTTTTTTTCATCAGCAGCTAAGTTGCCCAAAACGGAAGTGGTAATTCAGTCCATCTTGCACAATATTGAATGTTAGCAGTAAAGGGTTTAGTCGCTTTTTGTCGTTTGATAACTAACTGTCATTATGTTGGCACCAAAAAGGCATATACATACCTCAGCTAGTTGTCTGGCATTTAATTTGCGAATGGTTTTGCAAAATCAAAAAAAGCCTGCAAATGAGCCATGTGAACACGATCATCAGAATCATAACCATAATCATGATCATTCACATCATAAACATTCACCATTATTGGTCCAACCGGACTATCCAGTTCGTACACGTTTTGCACCATCCCCAACAGGATTTTTACACTTGGGATCTTTAAGAACTGCATTATACAATTACCTTTTGGCAAAATCAACAAATGGTCAATTTCTATTACGACTTGAAGATACTGATCAAAATAGATTAATTAAGGGTGCAGAAGAGAATATTTATGACACTTTAAAGTGGCTCGATGTTGAAATGGATGAAGGGCCAATTCAACCAGGACCTTATTCACCATATAGACAAAGTGAAAGATCTGAAATTTATAAAAAATATTCTGATGAGTTATTAGCAAAAGGTCTAGCATATAGATGTTTTTGTTCAAAGGAAAGATTGGATGGTTTAAGAGATTCTGCAAGATTACTAAAACCTCCGACTACTGTTTCTTATGATAGGCATTGTCATGATAATATATCTCCTGAAGAGAGTGAAAAACGTGCTTTAAATGGTGAACAATTTACAGTTAGATTTAAATCACCTGATAATTACCCAGAATTTGTCGACTTATTACATGGTAAAATTAATTTACAACCCCAAATCAATCCAATTGATAGAAGATTTGAAGATCCAGTTTTGATGAAGAGTGATGGCTTGCCAACTTATCATTTTGCAAATGTCATTGATGATCATTTAATGAAAATTACACATGTTATTAGAGGTGAAGAATGGGTTGCTTCAACCCCAAAGCACATTGCATTATATAACGCATTTGGATGGGATAAACCTAATTTTGTTCATATACCATTATTAACCACGGTAGAAGGTAAAAAACTTTCTAAAAGATCAGGTGATATTGATATAATGTCATTAAAGAAGAAAGGCTATTTAGCTGAAGCATTAATTAATTTTAGTGTTTTGTTTGGTTGGAATCCAAAGAGAGAATTAGGTGAAAAAACAAGTGAAATCTATAGACTAAATGAACTAAATAAAACATGGACTTTAAGTGGTTTAACTAAAGGTAATGCAAAAGTTGATTGGAAAAAGCTAGATTATTTTAACAAACACTATTTGACTGAAAAATTAAAGGATGAAAATTCTCAATTTTTTAAAGATTCCGTTATCGAATGCCATGAAAACATTAAAAATTCATTAAATTTGGAAAATTTGGAAGTCTCAAAAGTTTCTAAAATATTGAAAATGATTTATCCAAGTTTGACTAGACTAAATGATTTTAATTCTGAAATGTATTATTATTTTTTTGTTCAACCAAAGTATAGCAAGGAAGAAGTTATGAAAAAATTAAAATTAAATGATGAATCATTATCCATGGTGGCTGGTGAGTTGAATAAACATTCAAATGATTTAACACATTTGCATTTTAATGATGCAATAAATGTCATTCTTTCTGATATACCCTCTTTAAAAAAGAAAACAATCTTTCAAATTTTGAGATATGCATTAAGTGGTCCACAATCAGGTATTAATTTGCCAATTATCCTTGAATTATTAGGACCAGAAGAAGTTCAACAAAGAATTTCAAATTTCAATAAGCTCATTAATACATGAGTGACAATTAAAATAAATTAAATTAGACTACGAATGCACATATTATATAGAGAAATTTTATATTTATTTATTCTAGATTCTGTAAATAGTTTGGATCATTACTCATTTTGAGTTTAAACTTATCCCACCAATCATTAAATTTGTTTATATTAACATTATTATTTATATCAGTAAATGAAGACAAGTAATTGTATGCATTGCCAATGATTTTATTACTTACAGTTAAAATCTCGCTTTGAGTTATTGGAGGTGGTTTAACAGGTATTTTCGGTAATGGTAAGTTTGAAGTACTATCTCTTGTAACTTTCAAACAATCTAATTGTTGAATTGCATTTGCGTTAGGTTCTATACTTATACCAATCATCATGGTAACTTTTTCATTTTCTTCATATTCGGAAATACCTGAATCCATGTCAATATCTCCTTCATCATGCGTTCCTGCACCAGCGGGTATATCAAGATTGCCTGGGTTTATTTTGAAAATTGAGCTCTGTTTTGACGCATTTAGAAATCCTAATAACTTAAAATCGTTTTGAATCATTTGGGAATTCATCCTACCTCCATTTCCAAATTGTGAGCCACTAGATACATTGGTCTCTCCGGACTCAGGAACGATTTGGTAATAGATTAGCGCAGTATAATCTGGGTCGAACTGAATGTTCGGTAGCATGAATATCGACAGATGATAAACTTGTTTAATCGGGACAGTTCGAAACTCAATCATTTGTTTCTGTGGAGAAAATGGCTGGGCTACGGCGACTGGCTTATTGGATACAGTGGATGCAAACATGGCTATGTGGTGGTTGTCAAATTGCTTTGAAACCAGGAGATTGCCATCATGGAGAAGCAAGATGTAACGTATTGAGAAATCCCTGCTTTTCTATTGAGAAAAAGTGTTGAGCCGAGAAATTTTCGAGAACGTTCTGAGAAGTTGGAGATTGTCATGTTGGATGTTGGTTTGATGTGGATTGGAGACCAGCAGAAAGGCACTGGACATTTGTAGACCTGCTCTGAAGTCTACGGATATGAAGTGATTGAAACTATATTTTGGTTTATATCTTTATCGGGCTCAGAGTAGGGATAACGGTGATGAGCACATATTAAATATTTGTTAGATTCTCCTTATAAAAATATTCCTATTAATAGACTATTTACCTACTTTACACATTTTAATTACATTTGAATGTATGTCTTCTTAGAAGCGGATGCTTTACGAACACCTGCTCCCCCAATTATCTTGTCAGAACTTGACACGCGAGTCTTTGGCTTTACAACATGCACCATTGACTTCCTTTGCTTACCCATTTTAAGATAAGCTGAATCATCAGCTACTGGTACTTTTGGAGATGTGGCACTTGCAATTGTTGTTGTCGTGGTAGTAGTCGTTGTTTTCTTGTAATAAGGAGAACTATGCGTTGATATACTTTCTCTATTTTCTTTATCTTCAATTGTACTTTGATTATGAGTTTGATTAATGGTTGAAGTGTAGGCATCTTCCTCATCAGAGTTTGCGTATGCTTGTACTGGACTATCTAAAGTTCTGTATTTTCTCGGTTGGCCAGGACTTGCCATTGGAACTGCCTTATTTATGACCTTTAAACCACTTGAAATTTTTCTTCTACGTACAGGGGTTTTTATCAGTGTATCGTCTTTGAAGTTCATTTGGTCATCACTGGAATCTTGTTCACTACCATTTTCATTTTCCAGTTCTCTCTTTTTGTATTCTTCATAAGAAATTAGTGAAAATAAACCACCAATAGATTCATCAGGAACTGAGTCTAGAACCATCGTATGTCTCCAATCTCTAAAGTCATTTTGATGTAAATATAACCAGTGTTGTTGAGGTCCAACAACCATTCCGGGTCTAATCATTCTCATATAAGCAATACATTCATTGGCGGTAAAACCATGTGTATAAATCAAATAAGCACCGATTAAGCAACCGGTTCTACCTAGACCTGCTTTACAATGAACTGCAACTTTACCACCTTTTGAAATGATTGTTTCAGCTGCACCAATAAATTTTTGAACGAAATCTATTGTTGGGCATGTTCCATCTTCAAAAATCATATCAATATGTTGAATATTTCTTCTTGTGAATTCTCTTTTGTCATATAGATGAGAATTTAATCTAACAACTAGGTTAACATTTGTTTCTTCAAAAAGTTCTAAAACTTTTTTGAATGGTTCGTTCAAAGGAGCACCGGGCCTTGATTGTTTTGGCGACGCAAAAGGTATAAAATCATTTGCTAAAATGTTCAAGTCACCCTGGTCAACTCTTTCATACTGTTCATAGTCTTCCAAATTGAAGGATCTCATATCTAACAAGTTTCTCTCCTTGGCTCTCCAGACACCGTAAACAATATCTTGAATTGTGATTTCAAAATCAGAATGTGAATAACCGGCGTCTCTATATGCCATGAATGGGAAATCAAATTGAGAGATTGGTAGTAAAACTTGATGAGGAGCCCAGTTTTGAACTAAAACCATATAACAACATAGTATACACGCAGCATTTGTCCTCTGTTTTGCATCGTCAGAAGAATAAAATCCGACACATTTACTTTTATTTTTTGGATCATTTAAAATTTTATGTAAAGCAACAGCAAATCTATATAGATGACCAACGTGTAAAGGGCCAAAATCCAAGTTAAAGTTGTTATAAGGTAATGAGTCTTCGATGGTAAAATACACAAAATCGTCAGTATCTTCAGGTTTCTCGTTGCTGACAACGAGATAGATTTTACCTTTCAAAAACTCAATAGTTGGGATATCTGCGGTCATGCTGTTGTGGTGGTGGTTTAAGTATCAGGAGCAAAGACGAGACAACTTCCTGGTCAAACAAAATAATAGCCAAAACCTCTCTTGTGACTAGGAACAAGCTCCAAACCCACCAGATCTAAAAAAAACTTCATGATATGAAGATGAACTCTAACCACAATGTTTACCTTTGCCCCAAACAAGCAGTCATATTGATGTCGGCTCGCCTTTCCTTTTCCGCGAGCACAACAACGTTCGTGTCGCGGCTGCCCGATGGATTAAATTTCCACTTTCGGTTTGGGTCTGGGTTTGTTCAAATTTCACTCCTTTTTGCCATCAAAAGAGGTGGTTTCTAGAAAACACAGGGAAAAGCACTATAAAAAGAACCTTTCTAGCCCCGAAAAATGTCAGCTTTTGGTGGGAGTACCCATACGGGATTAGGAACAAACGGGTTTGAAGTTTCCTTAAACTATATCACTGGTATTCCCAATCCTGATCATCTACTGTGTTCGAATACTTTAAAACTAGCCTTTAAATCTTTATTGAAAAGGGATGCGAACACAAAGGAAAAGTCAATTACTTCAATGTTAGAATACTTGAAGAATAATTTAAATGAATTAGACGACGATTTAGTTATCATTACTTGGGTTCAAATGTATGCAAAACTTTCAATTGATGATTCCAAAAAAGTTCGATCTACAGCTCATCAAATACAAGCTCAATTTGTCAATTATTTAGGTAAGAAATATGCTAAATATTTGAAGGATACAATCGGTATTTGGCTGTCTGGGTTATTTGATTCTGATAGATCAACTGCTAGAGTTTGTAAGGATTCTCTAAATATGGCTTTTGATAACAGTCAAGACAAAATTTCAAATCTTTGGAAAATCTTTGTTCTTCAAATATTGCACTATTCCTATCAAGTTTTAGCATTTGAAAACAAAGATACATTATCTGATGAAAGATTTGCTTCGAAGGATGAAAGTGAGGCAAAATATATGAGAGTTTTGCAATCTTCAATTTTATTATTAGTCCATATATTGAATGAAATCAACTCAATTGAAATAATCGACAAAATAAGTGGTCTCATTTATGATATTTATAGTCAAGAATGTTTACAAAATTGTTTTGCTTCAAGTGATTTCAGTTTAAAAAAATCCACATACATGTCATTTAAAGTTCTTGTTACTTCGAACCATGTTGAAAAGCTTTTGAATAAGTCATTATATAAATCATTAGCAAAGGGAATGGTTAAAGGTATGAAATTTGATTCAAAGACCAATGTTGCCTTGTATTCAACCAGTTTGATTACTATTCTGGATACGCTCGTTTGTGTTACCATATATGATGGATCATTTTGGAATAACATTAAAAAGAGTGATGATAAATTATTAGCCTTATTGAAGTATGGCTCACTGAATAGTGAACCTATTTATTATGATGTTATATATAAACTTTTTACTGTTTTACCAAAAGATTTTATTTCAATTGATAACATTGAAAATTTTGGACCGTTATTCCTTACATTATTAGCTAACCTTAGAAATGAAAAGTCCGTTCAATTTTTAGAAAAAGGTTGGAAAGTTATTAACAATTTGATGCATACACTTTTGAGACATAGTAGCCTGACTGACAGCATTTTAGAATCTTATACATTATCTTTGGTTAAATTAATTGATTCACCAAGAACGCTCTCACCTGCGATTAGTAACCTGATGCATGATATTCATTTATTTACTAACGATGAAAAGGATGTTTTACTTGATATCAACTCCGTCATCATGGACGCACTTCCTGATAAAAAGATCATTTTTGCTGATTTTGATAATTACGAGATAAAGTATCCTGCAACATTTATTGAATCGTTTATTAATCTCTTAGCATTCAATAATTCTGAATTAAACGAAGTTTTACTTGCAAATTCATTAGATGCACTACAAGAATATGATGCTGGAACAAATACTCCCGATTTATCATTCACAATCATTAATATATTTATTAGAAAAGGGAAACCAGAAGTCACAGATTCAATAAATGAATTTATTGATACCCTTTCTGATTTTATCACTGCAACCTTTATAGATATACCATTAGAAACACTTAAATTATATTCGCATTCATCATATGCATCAAATTCATCAATCACCTCTAGCGTTAATAAAGTATTTACCAAGTTACAAGACCTCAAGTCAATTTCCAATTTGTTAAAAGTTATTTCAAGTTTCAAAAATTTTAATCCTCATGACTCAAAGGATCTAAACGATTACTTACTAAAACATTCAAGATCTTTATCACCAGATACTGAAACTTCAAGTGGTTCATTATATGCATTCTTAACGCCTGAAATTTTATCTAATTTATTTGAACATGAACCATTTAATACCTTTATTTTGAACTGTTCAAAAAATTATAAAAATAATGTGTTCGTTGATTTTGCTAAATGTACTCCAGCATTTGTTGAAAAATTGTTAGATTCAATTTTATTAGATGAACAAAGGGGTAATGAGTACACAGCCGTTGATACAGTTCTTAAGAACTTAGAAAATAATTTGATTACTGATAAAGAATTTACAAATATTTATATGAAGTCAATTTTGAGATCTGTTTCCAATCATGATAAAGATATATTCCCACTTACTGAAAGGCTTTCTGATGATTTAGTCCAATTATTTTCAGAAACTGATTTAACATCTCAATTTGATGAAATTTTAAGTATAGCGCCACAAAAGTTGTTATCATTGGATAATTCACTAGACTTTGGCTTATATTTCTTTGTTGAAGATTATGAAAATCAAGAAAAGTTAGCTTGTAATATTGTAAAGCCTTTCATCAATATTGCAATATTCTATTTTACTATCATTGATAAGGCAAATGTTCCAAACAAAAATGACAATAAAAATATCATTACATTATCATTACTTTCAGAACTTTCATCTGATGTTCTGTTTTTAGAATCAACGTTTGCTGATTCTTTACAGGATAAAATTCTTGATTTCCAGGTTTCTTTAGGACGATACCTTTCTAATTTATTTGAAAATGTTGATTTCTTCCAAATTGTGAACGACTTAGTATCCAATACAAGTAATTGTCAATCATTAAATTATATCATCAATTTATTGGGTCAAGAAAATAAACTTAAGTCATACTATGGATATCGATTAGTTAAATTTATTTTAACCTCAAAGGTTGAAACATTATCATTACAAGAATTTGAAGCATTAAACCTAAAATTAATCTCTAAAAATCCATCATTATTGTTTATAACTTTAGAAACATGCAAAAAATTCCTCACTTCCAAAAGTTTAGAATATGTTAGAACAAGTACAGTCGCCGATTTAATAAGTATCAGAAATTCTGAACAGTTTTGTACAATCGGTTTAAAGAATTTAATTTTGTTAATTGCATTTATTGATCTTGATTTGGATTATGAAATTTCTGAAAACTTTACATTAATTTCACCACAAAGATTCATGAATCTCTTAAACACATTTATCAACTGGATGGAAAGTGACGTTGCGTATAATGAAAATTTCAAACCTGTAAGAATAGCACTCATGCAATTTGTTCAAAATTATGTTAGTAGTATTTACTATGTTTGTGATTCGAATTATCCAAGTGATTTTATTGTTAAGATCTTTACACTGGGAATTAAATTGCTTTCCGAAAGTATTAATCTAGTCAACGCAGAAGATGAGGTCTCAATTGATTTATTAAGTCATTCATTAAAATTATACTTATTGTTAGTTAAATATAAACAAGATATTGAAGATTGGAATGATGAATGTTCAGATATAGAAAGTGAAATTATCGAGTTATTTTTTAAGATATCTAAAGTTAATGAAATTAACCAACCAATTAAACTTTTATGTTCACAATTTTCACGTATCTTCAATGACCAAATTAAGGTTTCTAAAATTGAAGAATTCTATGATCGTCTATATGATCTGGTTAACAGTCAAAGTATTGAGATTCAACGTATTGGCGTGTCACTGTTACATAAGATCATTCCTGAAAAACAAGATGCGTTAGTTGTTGAATTTACATTATCAAAAAAGAGAATTGATGAAGATGGTGTTTCAGGGATTCAATTACCAAAGGTTCTAATTGATAATGCAAATTCGGAATTGTCAGATTATATAGAATTTGAAGAACCATGGAAAGTTTATAATTATCTCTGGAGTTGGTATTTAATAATGGATCATTTTAAGAATATTACTCAACAAATGAGACAAGATTATATTAGTAATTTAGGTGAAAATAAAATTGGTCAATTTTTAAATTTCATTTTCAGTGAGTTAGACGTTAACAAGTTAAAAATTCATGAAGACGATTCATTATATGCTAAAAATTATTCACTAAGTGACAATAAAATTTTGAATTATGATGAAGAAATCAAAAAATTATTAGTTAATTTATTGTATGAAATAATGAATAATATTGGTGGTACATTTGCTCAAAATTGGTTCCAATCCATTAAAGATAAACAACTACAGCAAACTGTTGAAAGATTCATTACTTCTTATATTAGTCCACAATTAATTAGTGAAATTCTTTCCACATTATCAAATAAAAATGCAATTGAAGATTCCGAATTCAAAATTAATATTAATAAAAAGATTAATGAAATTAAATGTCTTTATAATATTGATGAACAACAAATGGAAATTTCAATCATTTTGCCAATTAATTATCCATTAGCTCAAATTTCTGTTAATGGTGTTAGTAGGGTTGGTGTCAATGAAAAGAAATGGAAATCTTGGATTATGTCCGCACAATACGTTATTAATTTCCAAAATGGTTCAATTTTAGATTCAGTCAAACATTTCAAGGACAACGTTACTGCAAACTTTGAAAACTATGATGACTGTGCAATTTGTTATTCAATTATCAATGCAGTTGATCATTCGACACCTAACAAAGTTTGTCCAACTTGTAAACATAACTTCCACTCAGCTTGTTTATACAGATGGTTCAAGAGTTCAGGTGCATCTACTTGTCCATTATGTAGATCTAAATTTCAATTTAAAATACACACTTAATCCTGTATAGATAAATTAATAATTAGTACATAATAATAATACAAATTGTGTTTATACAATATTTAATCAATTAATTCTTCATCTAATAGTTTTTCCAATTCATCAACAGAAAATGCAATATATAAAATTTCTGTACCAGCGGTATCTCTTGTTAATATACACATTTTATGTTCCACAAACTCACCTAAAATTGTACGGAATGAAATGTCATTAGAAATAATAAATTCAGAAACACAAATATCATAAAATTCACGGAGTGAAATGCATGTTTTACTTGAACCTTTAACTGAACCTCTATTGTCAAGTAATTTTGTATCGTCACCGATAAATGTATCAATTCTGTCAAGTTGTTGTAAAATTAGATTTTTATATAAACTTTTTGCATTACCTGTTAATGAACTTAAAACATACTTTGCACCCCTTGAACCAATTAATTCATCAGTTTTACCAGTACTTAAAGGATCTTTGAAACTAACTTCCGTATTGTAACCTGTAAATGTTGAGATGTTGTGCCAGATAAAATTATAGTTTGATAAAACTGATGCGTCCCAAAACAATGGAGTATTTAAATTATCTAACGAACCAATTAATGAAACCTGTTCAATTCTCGCAATTTGACTCAACATATATTGAAGGTCATCATTTCTTAAAGGTTCACCATCGATATTATTCAGTAAAATGTACAATCTTCTATTCCTATTTTT
This sequence comes from Pichia phayaonensis, assembly GCA_030558305.1. Lineage (NCBI taxonomy): Eukaryota > Fungi > Ascomycota > Pichiomycetes > Pichiales > Pichiaceae > Pichia > Pichia phayaonensis. Next base: position 183,523 of record JAJMSE010000014.1, read on the forward strand.
CGGCTTCATGAATTCAACATGTGTAAGATTACAAGCTTCTCTAAGCTCTCTACTCTGTAATGCCTTATTAAAACATACGGTCCATATTTCTTTAAGTAAAAGTCTTATTGTGAATTCTGGATTATAACCATTTATAACAATACATTTTGAATGTGGTTCAGTTGGTAGGACAAATTCCCTTAAAAATTGAGTTAATATTGATCGTTTCGACCCAATTCCATAAAATATCAAATTAAAGTTTTCCTTTAATTCAAAAAGCCACTGTGTAAATTGGAATTGATATAGTAAGTTTAAGCTTTCAATTGGCTCTGAACATATTAAGTCTAAAAATTTATTATACTTTGCAAATTCTTCATATGTGATTTCAGGTGCCATTGACATTGAACTTTTGGATGTTCTGACTCTTGTATTATTTTGTTCAAAGTATGCTTCGAATCCATCATGATATAATGTTTTTTGTTTAGCTTTTGGATCGTTCATTAGTAATTCATCATCACTGGGTTCAACATTGGGTACTTCCATATATTGAATTTTATCAGCATGGGGGGGTTTTAAATTATTCAGTGAGTTAAATGTAGATTGTAGATTTTTTCTATTTTTCTTCCTAGGTGTCGAATCATTTGATACTTCATTTAACTTCTCTAGAATTGTGTGTTTCTGCCTGGCACTTCTGCGCAACTGAGAGGACGTATTTGAATCTGTTTGTTTAGACTTTAGCGGTGAATGTATTGGAGTCCCCGGTTCACTTTTAATAACAAATTTAAGTGGTGATTTAACTGGTGATACGGAAGAAACTGGTGAAATTGATATTGAATTTGGTGGAATGGGTTCGTGTGTTATCAAGGGTATTGATTTTTGCAATGGCAATTCAGGTTTTTTTATTTCATCTTGCAGACTTTCAATTTTTAATTTCTTTTTTGGCTGTGAATTTATTATTTCTTCATCATCACTTAATTCAAATTCACTTTTTTCATCTTCTTCTAATTCTAACCCGTTCATATTATCCAATTTACTTAGTTTTATAATTTTATTAATAATTGTTAATTCATTTTCATCAAGAGCATCCGATTCGTCTGTCAAAATTGGTCTATTCTTAATAGCATTTTCATATGCAATTTTATTAAGCTCATTCATTGATCTTTTCATTGGTGAACGTAATTTTGCTGTACGAAATTCCAATAATCCAACACGATCATTTTTTCGTGAAGATTTAAGTGGAGATCTACCAGATCCTCGTACTGTTGATGACTCCATTAGATTGTTTATCATTAAACCAAACTAATTGCTTCTGATACTGGCAATATTTTTAATGAGTTTGATAGATCAAATGTTTCACCTCCAATTTTGTGCGAATTCATTATCAAAATATGACAATTTTTGTTGTTGTATGTTTTTTTCAATTTACCTTAAATCAATCTAAATAAACTCTTACAGTCTTAGAATTTTGCTTTATTTTTGATACGTTAATTTAAAATGGTTTTTTTATAACAATATTAGTATTTACCTCATCGAGGTGATCAACTTAGGACTTAGAAGAATCTACCTAATAAATATTTTAAAAAAATAAATTAGAGCCTTGGACTTTAGAAAAATCTTATTTCTTGCCAATTTCAAATACCAAGTTTTTGTTTTACAAACACTATATATGAGACAACATTTATTTTTATTGCGTACTGAAATAGTTATTGGCCTTTAATATGATTGTTTAACATCAAATTCCACCTAAATAACAAATTCAAACGTGCTTACGTAATAATTTTTCAGCTTATCATGAATCGAACAGTAAAAATGACTTGACTACAAAAGTGACTTCTAAGTCTAAAAGATACTTTGCAAGTAATTGAATTGAAATATAAATTTTAATTATTAGCGTATATATAAATATCGTACATAATATATATCAGATATAACTGTTGCGAAAAATAAAGATAAATCACCGTGAAATAAAACAAAAATACTATATAAACACATAGACGGAGATATTTGAAAAAGAAAAGATCCATTTATTAAGGAAAAAAAGAAATGTATATTGCTATCAAGTGTAAATTATTTTTTTTCATTTGTTGTTAACATTTAACGATTGGTTAATAATCTAATCGAAAGTCTTCTTGTTACCTCTGAAAGCAACTGGGGTTGAGTTAGCACCAGATCCACTGCTTCTGAAACCACCTCTACCACCGTTACCACCATTTCTATCACGGCCACCGAAACCACCGCGGCCACCTCTACCACCTCTACCACCAAAGCTTCTACCACCATCGTTTTGAGGTTTTGGAGTTGAGAAATCTAATCTAACAGATCTGTTGTTTAAGTATTCACCATTTAAGTTATCTAATGCCTTTTGTGCGGAATCAACAGATTCAAATTGAATGTAACCGAAACCCTTTAATTGTTCAGTTTCTGGATGAGTTGGTAATCTAACACCTAAGATTGGACCGTATTCGGAGAAGAATTCAGTAACGCTATCTCTGTCACAATCGAATGATAAGTTACCAATGAATAAAGTATCAGATGGTTCGGATTTAGCATCACCGAATTTCTTTGCTCTATCATTTGATCTATCAGTTGCTTTTGGCTTTGAGGTTGATAAATCAACATTAATTGGTCTACCATCAATTTCTTTACCTTGCATTTCTTCAAGTGCCTTTTCTGCAACTTCCTTGGATTCAAAATCAACGTAACCGTAACCCTTAGATCTACCGGATTGTCTGTCAGAAATGACTCTAGCACCAAGTAAACCTGGGTAAGCTTCGAATTCTCTCTTTAACCAATCATCATCAATGTTCCATGAAAGACGACCGACGAAAAGAGTTGCTGGTTCATCTTCAGTCTTTGCCTTCTTTGCCTCTGGTTCTGGAGATGCAGAAGTTGAGTCAGCTTCTTCAGATTCTGCCTTTCTCTTCTTTGGGTTTTCTGCTTCTTCATCAGATTCGGATGAGTCAGATTCAGATTCAGAGGAAGATGAAGAGTCATCCTTCTTTTCATCCTTCTTTTCATCTTCTTCATCACTAGAGGAGGATTCAGAGGAAGATGATGAAGAGGAGGACGATTCCTTCTTTTCTTCTTCTTCTTCTTCGTCAGAGGAAGAACCGGATTCGGAGCCTGAATCAGAAGAGTCAGAAGATGATTCATCCTTCTTTTCTGCTTCTTCATCAGAAGATGAAGAGTCAGAATCAGAACCAGATTCGGATTCAGAGGATGAAGATTCAGAGGATGAAGATGAAGAAGAGGAAGATTCTTCCTTCTTTTGCTTAACAGCCTTTTCTTCTTGCTTCTTGGAAACGGATTTCTTGGATTTCTTGATATCTGCCTTAGCCATTGTGATTGAGGATAATGTATCTGAAGAAAAAAAAGGGAAAGATAATGCAGATTCAGAAGGAAGGGGAGAAGGTAATATTTATAAAAGCAACAAAAATTTTTCATGAAAAGTTTTCAACTGAAAAAAATTTTAGAAAATGAAAAATTGAAAAAAAATCAAAAAAATTTTAAAATTTCTCAAAAATGAGAAGAATTGGCTTGGCACGTCAAATCCATGCTAAGTTGTGGTCTTTTATGATGGGCTACGCATCATTTTTTCAATCGTAAGTAGTCAATTGACCTTAAGTGGCCATGGTCGTCAATTCTATAGTAAAAGGAATGTAGATTGTTTGAAAATAAAACAACGTTGTGGTTACTGTCAGGCGTTTTTTTTATCAAATCGTTGAAACTGTTCGTATCTATTTTTTTAGTTCAAATTGAGAAAACGAATTTTTAATTTTTTTAATTTTCATATTCCGATTTTTCGATTTTTGCTTTTTCTGTTTTTTTCTCCCTTCATGAAAATTACAGTGACTTAAAAGATTTCACCAGATTGCCAGAAATATTTAAGAAAGAAAGAAAGAAACAACAGTAATCCAATAATCATGAGCCAAACACATCCAGAAAAAGTTCTTCCAGGACAGCCAATATTACCAATTTATGAACCAACAGAGACATCCAAAAGTATTAAATACATTGCGGGTGATAATGTGCGTTTAGAAACAATAGCATTTGATAATCAGAATATACCAACACTTATATCAACCGCCATTGGACGTGTTGAAATAAGAGATCACATAAATGAAGAAGATGAAGAAGGGGTTGATGTGCCGGTTACTCCAGGGGGAAACACCAAAGTTGTGTCAGTGATACATTTCAAAGATCCAAGATATAAAAGCGAAGTACAATTCAATGATATTAATTGTAAGAATTATAAAGCTGTTACACCACAAGTTAACGATTTGATTTTGGCAAGAGTGACGAAACTGACCCATTTAAGAATAAATGTTGAAATTTTAAGTGTTTTGCCAAAAAATTCCGAATTCACTAATGACAATTTACAATTATTGAATTTACTACCAACTGAATCAGGTGAATTTTTCAAAGCAATCATTAGATCTCAAGATATTAAGTCAACTGATCGTGACAGTGTGAAAACTTGGGAATGCTATCAACCAGGTGATATAATACGTGCGGTTGTTTTATCCTTAGGTGATGGTGCAAGCTTTTATTTGACAACTGCTAGAAATGACTTAGGTGTTGTTTTTGCTCGTAATGAAAGTGGTGAGCTACTGTATCCATTAGATTGGGAGACAATGGTTGCTCCAGGTTCCGGTGAGATTGAAAAGAGAAAATGCGCAAAACCTTTTTAATTTATAGTTAATAATAATAATAATTAAACAGTAACGTAAATTCAAGTTTCGTAATTAGGATGGAGTGTAGTTTTTAAAAAGACGAAGAATATTTATATATGTATATAAAGAATGGAGTACATTGGGTAAAATAGTACCATGATTTGAATTATCTATTCTTGTGAACAATCTCTACCAAAGATAGCAACCTTTAACCAGTCTGAAACAACGAAAATTTTATTACGAATACCTAACATCATTGTAACATAAGCTGAACGCCAGAAAAAGAAAGTCATGTTACCACCAAGGGCAACAGTGGACCAATCACCCCATGTTAAGTCAGCAACCGCTCTTTCTGAACCAATGTATGCCAACGCACCTTGATGAATGTATTCAAAAGGTTTGTCAGATTTTACGATACGATCTAAACGTTTGGATAATTTTGAATTCTCAACTTCATCATTTGAGTTTTCAATCAGGTATTTTAAATCTGCGATCTTGGATGCTTTATTGAAATGGTTCGCAAGGAAGATACCTTGTTGATGAGCAACTTGAGCAGTTGGTGGATTAGCGGTAAATGTACAATCACCTAAAGCGAAAATAGAATCATCACCATCTAATTTTAAGTATTCATCAACTAATAAACCTCTCTTTGCAGTTTGTTGTTCAATGATTTTGGAACCTAAAGATTTAGTTAATTTTCTTTGTGCATTACCACCAGCCCAAACTAAAGTACCATACGGAATGACGATATCTTCGGTATGGCCATCAGGATGTCTGTAAGATGCATAAACGTTTTTCTCATCCACTTTCTTAACCATTGTGTCAACTTGTAGGTTTAAACCTTGTTGTTGGAAAACTTCTTTTGTATATTCAATTAATCTTGGATGGAACATTGATAAAACATTATGTTGGGCTTCAATTAAGGTAACTTTCATTTCCTTTTCAATACCTGGAATAAATTTACATAAATCTTGATCTATGTAATCTTTAATTTCAGCAGCTAATTCAACACCGGTTGGACCACCACCACAAACAACAAAATTTAATAATCTCTCTCTTTCTTCTGAACCAACAGGTAATAATCTTGAAGATTCAATTTGGTTAAATAACTTTTGTCTAACAGCGGTTGCATCATTTGCTTCTTTTAAAAATGATGCATGTTCATAGATACCCGGAATACCGAAAGTGTTAACAGTTGCACCAACGGCGTAAACTAAATAATCGTAATTAAGGGTAGTATTAATTGCTTCTCTATCATTTGTAAATGCATCACCAACTGTAAATCTTTGAGATTTATGTTCGATCGTGACAGTTTTGTTGACCGGATCAACATCCTGCGCAACAGCTTCTAAATAAACGACTTCACCAGGAGTTTGTCTTGATATAGTTCTAACGGAATCACAAACAGACTTAATATTAATGGTACCACTTGGAACAGATGGTAATAAAGGAGTGAAAAGGAAGTAATTTCTTGGGGAAACGATAGTAACGTTGTATTGGGTAGTATCTAATTTGTGTAAGAAAGAGATTGCACCCCAACCGGAACCTAGAATAACGATGTTTTTCTTTTTATTACCGTTTTCTTTGACGGCAGATTGTGGTAATTGATCACCAGGGTTTGATTCTTTGTAAACGAGATAGGTTAAGTAGCACCAACCTGCAACACCGGATAAAACGACAGCACGGAAGGACCAACTGAAAAAGCCTGATTTAAGGGTACTAGCCTTTGCGTTTGCCTTTGTGTTTGCATTTGCACCTGGCACTTTGTTCATTGTTGAGTTGCATCTGATTCCTGGAAAATTAACCCGAGATATTCTGGAACATGATGGCGCTCTGTTTGCAAACTGCAGGAAGGGCTTGAGTCCAACTGCGGAGTTTCTGAACATGGCTGGCAAGCAAAGAGGTTGGGTCAAGAAACAGGCAAAAGAAGTAAAAAAACGACATGTGGAAAAAAAGAAGAGGAGTCAAAGTCCCAGCTATCTAGCACGAGCCGTAAATGAAGATAGCTGTGTTCCGGTTCGTGATGGTGGCCATTATTCGGTGCAGACGTAGCCGCGAAAGAAAAAAAAAAGGCCCCGCTGCTTGGCGGCATGTTTTTGAGCGGGCTCTTCCCAATGCGGTAATGGGTGGTAGCAAATGTAGAGGTTATAGATGTTATACATATTATTATACACACAGGACTTCCTCCTACTCGTAGCTCTTCATGTCCGCCAGACGCCGGCTCTGCGCCTGCTGCACCTGTTTGAGAAGCTTGGCGATCTCTGCCACGTCGTCCACGTCAATATCCACGTCCACGTCCACGTCTACATCGACATCGACATCGACATCGACATCACTCACATTCACGTCGCCGATCATTGCTATGTCATCGATGTTTGCAAACTGTGCACTTGCATCAAATACTTCATCGCCTACCTTTTCCTTGGAACTTGATTTTTCATGATCGTGGTTGTGTCCATTTACATTTACTCCATTCAACGTAGCCGTTGACGACTCTGCAACTGCTGCAACTGCAGCCGCTGCCGCTTCCATCACTTCTCGATCCACATCAACAACTCTCGCCTTCATTTCATTCACCTCATCATTAATCGTCTTCAGAATGGATGATGACGACGTAGACGTAGGATCCGTAATTTCATTCAACGGTCTATGATGTTTGTGCGTATAGCCAATTTGAATTATACCATACATTATATCATAACTCATGGTTATTTTCGAACCACACTCTTCGGTCTTCAACCTATTCATTACTTGTCTTTTGTTTTCACTCCTACTCTTACGCCTTCGCAGTTTATCCTGTGAACAAATGAACATCCACGTGATTTTCTTGGCCCTATTGCTATTTGTTAATTGTGGATTATGATGGTCTCGGATTGCAAATTTGAAACCCGTGACTTCTTGCAATGGCCAGATGTATTTTTCAACTATTTTTTCACCAACTTCGTACACTAGGTCTTGATTCAATCGTTCCAGTGTATACCGTGGGAACTCGTTTTCGTTCGTGTACGCTCTATAGTTAATTTCATACAGATCAATCACATTATTCAGTGCAACTTTAGAAATGAACGATTTCCAATCATCTAATAAATTCGGTAGTTTGATGGATAATCTTGGTTTTTTGTCTTTGACTTTTCTTCTGTCTCTGCATTGTTTGCAGGTTTGGTATTTTTCCAAGGAAATTATGGATTCTTGCGTCCTCTTCACTCTACATCTTGAACATTTTTTAATGTTGTTTAGAGTTGAGGCGGATTGCATTTCATTAGAGATTTTTTCCATGGTTGCAGCATTTAAAATTGTTCTTGACTGTATTTGAGACTGTGAAAGTGAAAGTGAAGACTGCGGTTGCTGCTGCTGCTGCTGTTGTTGTTGTTGTTGTTGTCGTTGTAGCTGTTGTGATTGTTGTTGCTGTTGCTGTGATTGTTGTTGTGACTGTGGGTGTGACTGTGTTTTTAAGTGCAATCGCTGAAGTATTGGATCGTCATCATCAACAACATTATTATGAGTATTAGGTACATTGTGAGAAGTATGTATATCACGAAGATCGATGTGATTAAACAATTTTGCATTATTATTGTGACCATTACCATTATCATTCATCATCCCATTATTGTTTTCATGATGATGATGAGGATCATTGTTATTATTGTCGATACCGTTGTGAGAATCATCATGTAAATGTGTCAAATCATTGGAACCGTTATGCCCCCTTTCCACTATGGCTTTGATATAATTCCTGAAAGGCTCACTTTCACTTTCGTTAAATTCATGGGTTAGGTTATGAATATGTTTATTTTCATCATCATCATCGTCATCATCGTCTACGACGTTGACATCGCCGTTATCAGATAATTGAACATTTACGCCTACCTGTTTATTCAAATTTCGTAGTTCGTATCGTAATTGATTATTCAACTGATTTAAATGCAGGTCATTTAAATTTTCAATATTTTGAATGTTTTCAATAAACGACTGTGTTTCATCAGTCATTTTTTGTTAAAAAACAGAAAGCAAAGTAAAAATATCCACTTATTTGAAAGAAAAAGTAAAAAACTCCTGAGTTAATGGATATAAGTGTGATATTAGAAGATGGTTTTTCTTTGAAAGTATAATCAACTTTTCAGTTTCCATGCCTTCAATTGATTTTCTAAATGTGAAAAAAGGAAAAAAAAAAGAAATTGTGGAAGGGACATTAGCTTTCATCCGTGCACCAGCACGGAATTTCCCTATTAGTTAGTACCAGTCAGCATGAATATTCGAATATTGGCGTCTTGTTCTGGAAGATTGAGTGACAAGATTGTCGTTTGATTTGATCAGACAACATAGACAGGAGCTGTTTCAAGATTGACGATTTAGCTTAATTTTGACGAGCTAGTACTTACATATACATACATATTCAGATAATGTCAGAGAAAGAAATATACAGCTCAGAAGACGATGATGCCGATCTCAGAGAGCTGGCATTTGAAGATAACGAATTGGAAGAGTTAGAAGGCTCCACATTCAAACAGCCGAAACTGAAAGTGTCCAAATCGAGAGGTAAAACCAAATTGGCATCTGTATCCATATCAACATCCAAATCAACATCCAAATCAACATCCAAATCAACGTCGTCAACACCGACACCACATTCAGCTGCCAAATTCAGGGGTGTTATGGTTAAACTAAATGATTCTGAAAATAACGACGATGCTGTGTTCAGCATATCATTGATGTTTAGTAATAAGAGAAAGTTAGCTAAAGCTTTGAACTTGAAAAGAAATTATAAAAAACGTGAAAAGGGACCAAATGAAGTTAAATTTAGAGCTAAAAGGGCCAAGAAATATGATGATGATGATGATGATCTTGATGATGGAGATTTGTTAAGTGATGAAGACGGGTTTAGTGATGATGAAGATCTGGATCTGGATAATGATGAAGATGATGAAGATGAAGATGAAAGTGGTGAAGGTATAGGTATTGATGAAATTGATGATGATGAATTAGACGATGATGAATTGATTAATATAGTGATGGAAGAAGAAGAAAATAATAATGAAGTTGATATTAATAAATTGTCAGATAGACAAAGAGCCAAATATTTTGGCAAAAGTACGACGGATGCAGAAGATTTACAACCTGAGTTTTATCAAGGTAAAAAATTACCCAAGAGCGTGCTGGCGTTAATGCAAGGTAACTCGAAGAAGAAACAACTGACGGCTGAAGAAATCGAATTAAGAAAGGCCGATGCTGCAAGAAAGAGGAAAACTTTTAATATGAGGAAACTGGAAGCTGAAAAGAAGGAGACGCTGAAGAAATTGTTAAATCGTAAAGTTGAAAAAATTGATTCAAGGAAACAAGATGAAGAAGATGAAAGACGTAAATTGATATTAATTAAACGTAAGGAAATTATAAAACATAAAGCATTATTTAGTTGGAAATCCAAAGAAGAAATTATAAATGGAGAGAAAGTAAACCAAATGTACTATTCAATGCAATGAGAATATACGTATATATTTATTTATTCCTTTTTAGATTTTGGATTTGCTGCCTTTTCAATTTCACGTTTATAAGCGTTATAGAAAATAACACCTTCAAGTAAAGTAAGGAACAAGGAAATCATTTTTTTAACAGTACTCATTCTATGTTGTCTTAACAGGGGATAAACAACACCGATTGCTTCAATGGAATGTAAGGCAATCAAAACTCTGAAGAAAGAAGTATGGTAGTTAATGAGGAAATAATTGACAGATTCAGGGAATTGGAAAAATTCATAAACTAAATATTCCATATATTCTGGTTTAATTGCAATGGTGTATAGAAATGCGATTAGTCCAATTGCAACATAATCTAAAGATGTAGTCATAAATGGGACTGTGTTGACTAAATATTCACTAAAACCTCTTCTTTTAGCAGCGATTTGAGACATTTCCACCAATTTGGATCTTGCATCACGGAATGAGTTAAGGGAAGGTTGGAATGGGATTCTGATTATATTTTTCACACCTTGCATATCGATGTACGATAGTGACATTGCACCAAGGCTAATGGTTTCCATAGTTGGTCTACGCTGTGCAATTTCTGCATCGACGTTTCCGTAGACTACGAGATAGTCTTCGATGTTGTGCACATGGTCTTTGTTCATATGGTTGATGATTCTTGGGACGAGATGATCTTCGGACATTTGGTGGCGTTGGGGGATGATATGTCAGTTGTGGATGGGGGAAGAGTGGAAATGACGTTGAAGGATAGAGTTTGAGACATATAGTTTCCGAATATAGGATGAGAGCTTTTGTAGCGGTTGTAGCGAGCCGAGTGTATTATTAATTGCTAATGAAAAAGTGAAAAATTAAGGGTGAAACATGAAAAACGGAGAAAACAAAAAGTGGCGGCTCGTCAGTATTAACTCATGTGACGCTCTTGTATTCTTGTGTTAGTTGTTGTTGTTGGTGGTGGTTGTGTATGGGATGGGATGTCTTCACAACTGTGTGTTTGGTGTTGGCGATTTCATTTGGAGAGCCGTACAACCCTGACCGATCTTGTTTCACACTTGATATCTGGGTGTTGTACTATTGAGAAAGATTAGAAGCAATAGAGAGGATAGAGTGTAGAGGCTTCTGGTCTAGGGACTTGGACGGCTGGCGGGGCGCGACAAGTCGAAAACGAAAAAAGGACAAGGAAAAGACAAAAGAGAGATCAAACGGTGAATTGTTGACGGGGGTATGTGTTACATCATATTACTCTGTCGACAACCAGAACAATAGCAATGACACAGCATCGACAGGCGTTAGTTACTACGGGTGCCACGGTTACCTTTGTAGAGTTGATTGAGAGCGTGCTCAATGGCGAATTCGTGCGTGTGTTGCGGCTGCAGGGATTCGACAGGCTCGTCGTGCAGTACGGGCGGGGTGACGCTGCGGTGGCGTTGGTGAACCGGTTGGTCGGGCATCTGGCGAAGGACGACGCCAGGGTCAGACGGTACGAGGACGACGAGGAGGGCCATGTTGTTGAGTTTGAGCAGGACGGGGTGTCTGTGAGGTGTCTCCAGTTCTGCAGTGATTTGAGTGGCAAGTACACCAGCGGCAGCGGGCTGGTGGTGTCGCACGCCGGCACGGGGAGCATCGTGGACGCCCTGCGACAGGGACCCAGCGGGTGCCGGTTGGTAGTTATGGCCAACGGGGCGTTGCAGGACAACCACCAGCGGGAGATAGCGGATGCGTTTGCAGGGCGGGGGCTGTTGACGGCGGTGGGT